>JAXIVJ010015775.1:0-30632 GCA_036785665.1 Chirona hameri
CGGCGCAATTTGTTTAAGAGTTGCAGGTCTTGAGCTTAAAAAAATATTCCAAGTTGGTATAGCTGATTCCAAATTCGTGTCGCTGGTTCAAAAGTTGATGTGGCAGTTTGCTAACTCCTGCTCCTAAACGTTGGTATCGCCCATGCCATACCTGCCATACTGTATTTTCCAGCCTTGTAACGTGCCTTTTCATGCGTGTTTTTTTTTTGGGGGGGGGGGGCGGGGGGGGGGGGGGCCTTTCAACGCTTGGGAAGGGGCCCTTTCAACGCTCGGGAAGGGGCCCTTTCGAGGCGCCGCCGCCCCCCCCCCCCCTGGACGAAATCCTGGCTACGTGCCTGGCCGAGGCCCTGCTCCAGGGCATGGGCTGTGCTGGGTGCTACTGGGTGTGATTTGGTGTGATGGCTGTCAGAAGGTTAGGAGAGTGCGTTGAATGCTTTAGGGTGAGATGGGTGTTGTGGATGCCACTAAGCTGTATGGGTGACGGTGGCACGGAGAGGTCTGATCGTCAGATGACGTGGCGTCTGCCGCCCGGCCGCACGTGACGTGCCGTCGTTGGGCACCACCATGGTCGGATGTCGTGCCGGCGCCACTGATAAACGACGCGTCGATACCAGCCGAGCGCGCGTCGCCGCCGCACGCCGCGGAAGTGTCGGCTGGCTATTTTGTCACGCTCCGTGGCGACAAAATATTACGGGAGCGTGGAGCTATGACCGGCCGACTGTTCAGCGGCCGGTGGCCTGCGGAAAGGGACGCACTGCCGGAGAGTCTGGCTAACTGGGGTCTGCTACAGAAATATGTCTTATATTGGTAGCACTGTTAATCGCTGATGTTTTCAGGATTAGCACCAAATACAGTCAAAATAATAGAGTTGTATGTCACCGCTCGTATAGCATCTGCCGTATTTCGGTTAGGTGCTCACTCTCCACGGAATCATAACGTCAAAAAATGTGCCACCTTTAGAACGTCTTTTTTCATTTCTAGGAAAGTTCCTCTTGGCTAAATCTGTTTTCCGTGTTCAGCGTTTTCTAGTCGTCTCCTGTCGATACGGGCTACGACACGTGTGCTTTCTATACCCATTTCGCCTCTTCCGCTACGCTCTGTTAAAGGGAAATCTTCACCTGTTGATCTACTTTTCTGCATTATATTATGCATCGTGTATGGTATCAAATTGATCGAGTCTCAATTTGAAAATGAAGTCACAACTTTTTCTATTTCGATTTTTTTTGCGGGGGGGGGGATTTAACAAACAAGTACATATACTTCTTTCGGAGTTCATTATCGCTGTTTTCCCATTACTATTCCATTCATGATCGGTGAACCGTGACATATCTGGCGCTTTTCTTTCTTTTGGTAACGTCTCTGATTGGTCCTTGAAACAAATCACCGACACTAAATAGGTCGCCGTTGCGTGCCCAAGTGAACTCCCGATTTCATTGCCAGTTTTGTCATTGTTTGTTGATCTTTTTTTATTATTATTTTGCATGATAAGCTAATAACCAGTAAAATGCCTTTTTGGGCGGATGACCGAGCGGGCGCGCTCTGGTAAAGCTAAAACAGGTTTGAAATATGAACAGTACGGGAGCACACGTGGTAGTAACACATAATCTTTTTAGTCCTTTTAGTCCTCCATAAAAATTGCCAGGCCTCCATGCATGCCAACATAAAAATTAAGTTTTATTAAATTGTACATGATCTCCTTTCTCGAATCTGCCAAAAGGTTCTGAGCGACTGCATGCGTATAAAAAAACGAATGCTTAGATAAATCAAGCCATTTTTATCAGGAATGAGTTTTGTTCACTTCGACGTCTGCGGGTGCCACGCGCTGTGGTACCACCCCTATCAGAACGCACCATAACAAAATCAAAATTGATTTGATGGTCCTATCCAATGGTGAAAACCCAATCTCAATCGGAGCAGTGGCTGCAAAGTTATTAGCTTCCGAAAAGCGTCTGTATGGCCGGGTCGGGCCAGGTCGGGCCAGGTCGGGCCAGGTCGGGCCAGGTCGGGCCAGGTCGGGCCAGGTCGGGCCGGGCCGGGCCGGGTCGGGTCGAGCCGGGTCGTGCCGGGTCGGGCCGGGTCGGGTCGGGTCGAGCCGGGTCGTGCCGGGTCGGGCCGGGTTGGGCCGGGTCAAATGTAAATTTGTCCAGTAAGTTGACGAGAACCCTCACGGGCGTTTCACGCCCGCTCGGTAATCATAGTGTTGTATACAGTCAGAGACAAAACTATATAAAACGCCTAATGTTGAAAACAAATTAACCAATTTTCACAATTTGAGGGTCGCAACCACTAACTATATAGTCCGTCCTAGCGTGCCCAAGTTAATTGCTAATTTGGCTACCTTATTATTCAATGTTTGTTGATTGTTAAGGATATTAGGGCACATAATCACAACAGACAGAGTGCAAGACATATTTTCCACACAATGTAGTAAAAAAACAATACGAGACAAGCCCGGAATTCGAAATTCGTTACCAAGTACTTGCAAGTACTGGTCGTTATAAGCGTAGATCGCTTATCAACTACTTCTTAAAATATCTCACGGTAGGAATTGTTATATGCAAAATGTGATAAATTTACAATATATTTTGGTCTCGTCTATCGATTTCAAGTAATAACTCCATTTTTGTGGAAAAATGTTAATATTTCCCTTTAACATTATTGGGTGTTGATACTGGTGTTTTTGATTAACATCGAAAGTTGGTGTGACAGTAGAGAGATCATTAGATTGGGACTGGTTGGAGATTCATGGGATGGCCAAGTGATATTCTTTTGCAATATGAGTAGATCTGCATATGGCCGAACTGAAGTTGGACTGTGACCTGTGTTGCGGAACATTTGTAGAAGTATAATATAAGTGTGCAACAGGCTACGAATGATCCCAGTCGTATTTGTGGTGAAACGTCACCTGTCGGAACACTCTAGCACCGGGCGACGGTAAATGGTGAGAAGGCATGAACTCACACTACTATTAGTTCGCAGAGCACACGTTATGGGAACTGCGTGCTGCCACCTGCTGCATCACGGGGTGAGACGGCACTGCTGGTGGTGGATGACGGCTGGACGCTACCCTGGTGCTATCATGACAGCAGTGTTTGTATGTGTATTTCATCACAACACCAACACCAGCCACAGCACCAACACCAGCCACAGCACCAACACCAGCCACAGCACCAACACCAGCCACAGCACCAACACCAGCCACAGCACCAGCACCAGCCACAGCACCAACACCAGCCACAGCACCAACACCAGCCACAGCACCAACACCAGCCACAGCACCAACACCAGCCACAGCACCAGCACCAGCCACAGCACCAACACCAGCCACAGCACCAACACCAGCCACAGCACCAACACCAGCCACAGCACCAACACCAGCCACAGCACCAACACCAGCCACAGCACCAACACCAGCCACAGCACCAACATCAGCCCATAGACACAACACACGCACTCGCACGCACAAACTCAATACAGCAAAAAATAATGTACATTGTGCACTTCAAGTAATTTACAATTCACATTGGTGGAAACCCTACACAGAGAACGTAACCTGGTGCGCCGGGATGACGCGGAGGGGTGGCAGCACGCGGAGACAGCGGCACGCGGGGGCGGCGGCACGCGGCAGCAGTAACGGCGACACTCAAACGCGACAGCAGTCGGCTCTCCATCCCTCCATCCCGGCCGCAGCTCGCGCCCAGTCAGCACCAGCCCAGCGTCAGCCGACGCGCCCGAGACCGGCAGACGTCCGCAGCACGTCGGGAATAGGGCTGTTAAGTGTGACGTCAGGGTTCCAACAGCTGACTGGGTCAATGCTTTAGAGATAGGGGATTCAATTTTAGCCTCAATTCTGGTACACTTATTGTTTTCCGACGCCAAAAAACAATGTGCTGGAGTAAAACTAGATGCATATTTTCATTTTGTTCCATTTTTGTCTGCATTGATCTTAGGGAGTTAGAAAGAAAAGCGGAAAACTTCGGTGGGTTACTAAATAAAATGCGCTTCTATATTCACAAATTATCTAGTCAAAAAATGACAAAATGCAAGTCAAAACCCAGGCACTCGTGTTGTGTTGCAAAAAATAAAACAAATACAAAACAGTTCACACGAGTATGAGTTGAATATATTTTAGTAGTCTAGAAGTTAATGCCAGTTCTCTAGTAGTTACAATACATTATCGTCAAAAAAATGAAATAAAATGAAAATTGCGATAGAGGTTTACCTAATCCAGTGAATTTCGTACGCAAACTGACAGCAGCTACTCCACAATCGTTGCTCCTGAAGAAGCTCCCATCTCTTCAATATTAGCGCAGTCAGCTGTTGGAACCCTGACGTCATCACTTAACAGCCCTATAGGATTTTAGAGAGGGTCTTTGGGTAGATAGGGAAGGACAGGGAGCCAGACTGGGTGACCGAACACTGCAGAACGGGTTTATGATTCGTGCAGTGGCAGTGTGTTCATATGATATGTGGGTAGGTGTTTTTTTGTTTGTATTTGTGCGTATTTGTGGTTTTACGCGTGTATGTATGTATGTGTGTATACATATGAGCGCCAGCGTATATACTGCAAAAATAAATATTTACTCTTTAATGACTCCCTTACCCCATCAATGCCACCCACGTATCACCTCACAAGACCTGGGACGGCGTAAAAAACATGTCTAAGCGGTCGTATTTTGGAGCTTGGATCCAGTTACGCCCACTTCTCTCTTTGAGGTGATATGTTGATAGTACCTGCCTCCGTTATACTCCCGTGTATATCTGATGTAATACTAGGGAGATAATCAGGGCATATTATCACCTAGTTACCGCTTGGGTATCAGCTAATTTCCTCTCATTTACCTCCTGGACGTACGCCAGTTATCTTCGCAAAGTCACCACATTCGAACCCCGAAGGAGGTAGAGCGGGAATGAAGTACGCGCCACATCCGACGCACGCGCACGTGCACGTGCGACACATTTTTGCAAGAGCACCTTGAGAATCTGCCAGCCGGTTCCTGGTCAGACGTGACGGGGTGACATGACGGGTGCGATCCGCTGGTGGTAATTACGTTTCTTTATTGTATATGTCTGCGTGTTCTTGTATACATATAGTTACACGTACGTAATCCACCAAATATGTATGAATTATGTTGACTTCTTGTCCGCTTGTCTGGAAGTGCAGTGTGAGAGGTATTCTATTGGCTCGCTCCGCAGCTTGCACCATTGAAGAAGCCTATCACTGGATTCTTATTGAAACACAGACAACTGTTTTGCACCGTCAGCGGGCGCAGCGGATTTTTTCTTCGGCGGATCATCAAGATGTGCGACGTACGGCTGTATATGAGGACAATCAGTGCGGACTCGGAGAGGTGTGTCATTGGGAAGATATGGTGACTGCCATGAGTCCTCAGCCCTGGCTGAGGGCCCGCTTCTGTTGTGAGCCGCCCACTATGTGTTCCATCAGAAAGTTCGCGCAAATGTGCGCTCTTATATGTAGTTTTATTCAAAGTGGCTAAGCCCTGCTAGTATCCAAAATATGATCTAAATTTTTTTATGTCTATTTCTATACAATCTGTCGATGTTTTGTAGTGTGTAACACCATCGATTTATCCAGTGCGTCTCCCGAGTGTGAATGTCAACTCCCTGTTTATCCAATGAACTGTTGTATGTCTCGTTGGCGTGGCACTGGACTAAGACTGGACTGTCCCATTGTGTGTGGATGGTCCAAACACGTGAAATAAATC
Source organism: Chirona hameri (assembly GCA_036785665.1). Classification (NCBI taxonomy): domain Eukaryota; kingdom Metazoa; phylum Arthropoda; class Thecostraca; order Balanomorpha; family Balanidae; genus Chirona; species Chirona hameri. The sequence goes on from JAXIVJ010015775.1 coordinate 5,727, forward strand.
AATATACAAATAAGACGAAAAAGAGGTTTATCGGTGGTAAGCTGGAGGTGCAAAAGACGTATACGGCGATGGAAGGATGGTGGTAACAGGGAAACATATATAGGAAGTAGTGTGGGTGCATGGATGAGGCACAAGGGTGGTAACAACAGGATCTTACCAAAACCCGGCGGCGCGCAGCGCCGCCGGGTTTTGGCACACCTGTTAGGACATCAATTTCACACACTTTGAATAAAACAAATAACATCGGGTCATCTCAGGTCAGGTCACCAGACCAGGGTCAAGTGACCCCACCTCCAAAAATGTTTGCAGTTGTGCCAAAGCCAGAGTTTTTCACCGATCAGTTTGAAACTTACAGGATGTCATGAGGGCATAAGTACTTACAATTCTTTTATCTCGGAATTTTGATATCGGTGACTTAAGGTCAGGTCAATTTCGTAACCTCCCATTGTAAGTCAATGGGGAAATATACAAATGCTTCCTATTTCAAGGATATGCATGATACTAGTCCAATTACTTCTGGATCATGTTATTATAGGATATTCTTGATGATCCAAGTGTAATTTTTGTTCAGTAACCCCTATTGGGTCATTTGAGGTCATGCGAGGTCACCATCACTTTTTTTTGTCAATAACTCCCGACATAATGAAGATAGAGAAGTAAAACAGACATCAATGTGTTTGTCCCGTCGAGATACGTCTTCCCATATGCAACATGCTCTACTTGGGTCACCACTTGACCTTGACCTGAGGTCAAATTGTTAAGTTGACTTAACAAGATCACCATGTATATCATTCGAAGCTCCTTGACAAGATAAACACAATGGCGTAAACAGTTTTTCGTTATCTTTATTAAGCAAAAAATGAATAGCAAAACAAAAACGATTTAGCCAAAAAACGAAATTTTCCCCTTTTTGACCTCTGGAGCCTCAAATATTGACCTTAGATCAAATCTGAGGACACTTTAGCAATTATAAATTTAACTGTCTGGCGTTTGCTTTTTCCGTTTGTTTCTAACTAGGATCGCTTCTGAGATATTTGGGAATTTCTGGAGCGATGTCCTAAAACAGGAAAAACTGGAACATTTGACCTTTGATGACCTCTGGTGACCTCAATTTTGATCTGACCTAAAAAAACACTGAATACTTTCGATAGAACATGTATCAAGCTATCAAATTCCTTTTTCCGCTTTTCGCTACGTAGCGTAGTTTTTGAGATCTCAGGGGGGCGGAAATCCCCCCCCCCCCCCGCAGTTCGTGTTCGGCGCAAAGCCCCTGCAGTGCGCGGGTTAAGGACGTCAACGAATAGTATTTAGGAGATATTTGAACGGTATGTGGGCTATAAGATGGTGGTACAGGTGGTAATCAAGGGATATTGCTGTGATAAAAGGTGGGTATGAAGGTGGCTCATTTAAAAACAATCAGCTGTTTGTTAGACATGGAAGGGGTATAGGGGAGGTAAAGAATGGGAATAGGAAAGGTAACCTAACCCGTTACCTTGAATGAGGGAGTGTGACGTGGGTAAGGAGGGAGTTATTTGGAGATATTTGGGATATGTTCTTAGGGGTACAAAGGGCGTTAGGATTCAGTGATGGAGCATTCAGGTTCTTGTTAAGGCGTAAACTGGTGGGGGTCGATTTGTCCCCTCCATTTACTCCCAAAATTGTTTTCAGTGTATATGTGTATGCGTATATAATATAAGCTATTCAGCACTTGAACTTATGAGTTGCTCACGAGATGCGGAAATAATTATGGAGTTATTGTTTGCGGACTGACGTGATTGTTGTATAATATCTTTCATATTTAATACTGGAAGTGGCTTTAACTGCTTCCATTTGTTATATAATTAATTTATGTCGCTAGCTTATCTGGCGGAGTAGAACTCTTGTTGGCTTCCAATTTCAGATGATTCACCAGTAAAACGCCTTTTTGGGCGATGACCGAGCGGACGCGCTCTGGCAAAGCTAAATTAAGTTGTATTAAATTGTTCATGATCTCCTTTCTCAAATCCGCCAAAAGTGTGTGCGTCCTGAGCGCTGCATGTTTTGTCGTATAAATTTATGCTTGGATAAATATTCGTTGACTATGGAAGGCTTCGCCGGCGCACGTGCCACGCGCTTTACTACCACCCACATCAGAGAAAAAATCTTCAAAGTAACATTGAATTGATGTAGCTATCCAATGGTGAAACCCCAATCTCAATCAGTGCAGTGGTTTCAAAGTTATTAGCTTCCGAAAAGCGTCTGAACGGCCGGTTCGGGCCGGTTCGGGCAGGGTCAAACGGAAATTTAGCTAGTAAGTTGACGAGAAACCTCACGGGCACTTCGCCCCGCTCGGTATTAAATTGCTGGATTGATTACCGAGCGGGAGCGAAGCGCCCGTGAGGTTTCTCGTCAACTTACTAGACAAATTTACATTTGACCCGGCCCAAACCGGCCCGACACGGCCCGACACGGCCGTACAGACGCTTTTCGGAAGCTAATAACTTTGCAACCACTGCTCCGATTAAGATTGGGTTTTCACCATTGGATATGTCCATCAAATCAATTTTTTTTTAGTATGATGCGTTCTGATAGGAGTGGTACCACAGCGCGTGACAGTTGGCACACGCAAACGTCCAAATGAACAAACATCATTCTTGATCAAAAATGGCTTTATTAATCTAAGCACCAGTAAAACGCCTTTTTGGGCGAGGACCGAGCGGGCGCGCTCTGATAAAGCTAAAACAGGTTTGAAATATGAAACGGTATGGGAGCACACGTGGTAGTAATACATAGTCCTTTTCGTCCTTTCAGTCCTCCATAAAAAATTGCCAGGCCTCCATGTATGCCAACATAAAACTTACATTTTATTAAATTTGCCATGATCTCCTTTCTCGAATCCGCCAAAAGGGAGTACGTCCTGAGCACTGCATGCTTCAGCGTATACAAAAAAACGAATGCTTAGATTAATAATGCCATTTTTTATCTATAATTATTTGTCTTCATTTCAACGTTTGCGTGTACCACGTGCTGTGGTACCACCCCTATCAGAACGCATTATACCCAAATCAACATTGATTCGATGGTCATATCTAATGGTGAAAACCTGATCTTAATCGGAGCAGTGGTTGCAATGTTATTAGCTTCCGAAAATCGTCTGTACGGCTGGGTCGGGTCGTGTCGGGCCGTGTCGGGCCGGGTCAACTGTCAATTTGTCTAGTAAGTTGACGAAAAAACCTCACGGGCGCTTCGCGCCCACTCGGTAATTAATTTATACGATGAAGCATGCAGCGCTCAGGACGTACTCCCTTTTGGCGGATTCGAGAAAGGAGATCATGAACAATTTAATAACACTTAATTTTTATGTCGACATGTATGGAGGCCTGACAATTTTTCTGGAGGACTAAAAGGACTAAAATGACTATGTGTTACTACCACGTGTGCTACCGTACCGTTTCATATTTCAAACCTGTTTTAGCTTTACCAGAGCGCGCCCCATCGGTCATCGCCCACAAAGGCATTTTACTGGTAGTTTACAACCAGTAAGGCGCCGTAGTTGGCGATGAACGAGCGAGCGCGAAAGAAAAGTATGGTGAATTTCAACTCCATCGGGGAATAGTTTCTAAGGACAACAAAAGGTTGCGAACGTGCGCACGTGCGGAGGCAACCCACCCTGACTTGTGGGAAAGTGGCGGCTGAGAGGTCCCTAAGCACACACCAAAATTGAACACAATCGGCTCAGCCTTTCCTGAGATATAGAATAGGGTTGTGCATGTGCGCACGTGCAGAGGCACCCCACCCCTGATTTGTGGGAAGACGGCGGATGAGAGGTCCCTAACCACACACCAAATTTGAATACAATCGGCACAGACGTTCTTGAGATATAGAATAGAGATGTGCACGTGCGCACGTGCAGGGCATCCCATCCATTACTTGTGGGAAAGTGGTGGCGAGAGGTCCCCAACCACACACCAAATTTGAACACAATCGGCTCAGCCATTCCTGATATACAGAATAGGGATGTGCACGTGCGCATGTGCAGACGCACCCCACCCTTGACTTGTGGGAAAGTGGCGGCTGAGAGGTCCCTAACTAGACATCAAATTTGCTCACAATCTGCCCAGTCGTTACTGAGTTTTTGCGAGTAAAACACTTTTCGACACCCCTCAAGTGCAGCACGCGCCACGTGCAGTGGTAGTCATCCACTTGCGTCGTCACTGGTCTCAAACAGGGTAGGTTGGATGGGGCTGCTCAACAAAGAAGCCCGCTTGGCAATCGGACGTGCGGTTGCAGAGATATGAGCTTCTCAAAAGCGTCGCCACGGGTCGGGCCGCTCATATTCAGAGAGAATCGTGGGCTGACAGCCCGGTGACACCTGCACCGCCGGCTCCCCGGCCGACCCGTCAGCCTGACAGATCGGTGGCACCTGCACTGCCGGCTCCCCGGCCGACCCGTCAGCCTGACAGATCGGTGGCACCTGCACCGCCGGCTCCCCGGCCGACCCGTCAGCCTGACAGATCGGTGACACCTGCACCGCCGGCTCCCCGGCCGATCCGTCAGCCGGGGATCGGATTGGTCATGGCGCCGGGGCGCCTACCGTCGTTCTCACTGACTTGGTGAGCATGGAGTGATATCATTAGCGGTTTCTGCTTAGTCAGCTACAGTACCGAATTAAAACGTGTTTAAATGCCATTATATTAGCATCGGTTTAACCCTATTTGTAACAGGCTCCTGGCTACCCCTATTTGTAACAGGCTCCTGGCTACCCCTATTTGTAACAGGCTCCTGGCTACCCCTATTTGTAACAGGGGGGGGGGGCGGATTCATCATCATCATCAGCATGTTTATTAAACATAAATTAATTAGCATTTCAACATAAAGCAGAAGCAGAAGGGTGCAAAAGCAAAAGCTTAAATTAAAGCACCCTGTCTGAAAGAAATCAAACGTTTAACTGCGACCGCCGCCACGGTACAGCCCGCCCAGCCTCGTCCACCCGGCCAGCCAGCACCAGCGCTCCGCCAGGGAAATCACGTCCACCTGCTGGATGAGGCTACAACAAAGTGATACAACTTTTTAGTAGAGGTCAATAAATCGGTTGGAAACACGCAAGAAATTTTGGAATTTGAGGGCTACCCCCGACCACCATCGCTGCTGAGATCTGCACCGTATAATAATATTTGTAGTTGATCTGATGGTAGTTTATTTCTTAAGTCAAAGTTTAAGGATTGATAAATATTATTGAACAGTAAGCTTCTTTGTTCTGTAAATTTTGGACATGAAAGAACGTAATGACTAGTATTTTCTGTATGATGTCCACACTGGCACGCAGGCGAAACTGATTTTTGAATGCGAAATAAATTTGAATTTAAGTGGGACATATTCATTCTAAGTCTTGCATGCAAAATATTCCCCCTTTTTGGTCCCACTAAATAGTAATTGGGTGGATCGGGCACGCCCAGCTGCTCGCAAAGCTGCTTTTTGAAGTCCATATGTGTGAGATGTCTTGTAGTGTTGTGTAGTTGGTTCCATTGCTTGCCTGTTGCTGGAAAAAATGACTTGTGGTATGATGATGTGTGGCTGGTTGCTGTTGTGTGCGTGCTGGCGTTTCTTAGTTCTCTGTTGGTGTCTTGAGCCCGCGTGTTTGGTAGTATGTCTCTGATGTATTGTGGTGAATGTTGTCCTGGATTGTTCAGTTTATGGTACAATGTCAATATGTGTATGCGTCGTCTCGTTGTCAGTCTATCCCATCCTACTTCTGCCAGTAGTTTGTCAGTATGTGTTCTATAGAGTCCTCCAGTGACAAGTCTCGCAGCTCTGTTTTGTAGTGTTTCTAGTCTAGTTGCGTCTTGTATTGTGATAAGTCCGTCATAGATGGCGTCGCAGTAGTCAAAATAAGGTCTGATGTAAGCTTTGTAGATTTGGTCAAGAATGGGCCTTGGTAAGTGTTTCGCTATTGGGTACAGAGGACTGAGTGCTTTGTTTATTTTGTGGCATGTCATGTTGATGTGTTGGTGAAATCGGAGGTCAGTAGAGAATGTCATGCCGAGGTGTGTATGACTGTTATGTACTGGTATAAGGTCGCCTCCGAACCTAAGTGTTGGTGTCTTGTATAAGCGTTTGTGTGAGAATGTCTGTTGGATTGTTTTTGTGGTGTTGAATGTGATAGCCCATTCTTGACCGTACCTATATATTTCGTCAAGGTCGCGTTGCAGTGTCTGTTGTGTCACGTGTACGTCACTTGTTGTGTGTGAGGCATAGAGAGAGGTGTCGTGTCGTCAGCAAAGAAAAGAATGTCGTTCTGCGTCCGATTAGAGAGTCCGTTGAGATAGATAAGTGCTAATAATAGCCCAAGTACGGAGCCCTGTGGACATCCTGCGTTAATGGTTTGAGTCGCCGAAAAAGTGTCTCGTACTTGTACTCGCTGTCGTCTGTCTTGTAAGTATGATGAGAGCCAGTCGTAGAGTCGTTCTGTGATTCCAAACTCATTTTTGCATTTGTCCAGGAGTCCTTTATGCCATATTTTGTCGAAGTATTTAGAAATGTCGAGATATATAGCTGTAAAGTCGCGTCCTGAGTCGAGTGATTTGTATAAGTTGTGTGTCAAGTATAAGAGTTGCTGTTGAGTACTGTGACTCTGCCGATACCCACTTCGTTTGTCAGTTAGGAGAGAGTGTTCAGCGAAATGATTGTAAATATTCTTGTACACAATTTTTTCGAAAACTTTTGAAAGGGCCGAAAGTATACTGATTGGTCGATAGCATGAATAGTCGGATTGTGAACCTTTCTTTTTGAATATCGGTTTGATGTTTGCTTCTTTAAACTTAGCTGGGAATTTTCCTGATGATAGAGACTTGTTAAATAACTGCGCTAGTGGTTTTGAGATCAAAAGAGCAACAAGTTTCAGCAATTTTGCAGGTAATCCATCAGGGCCAGTCGATTTGTTTGAGTCAAGGGAGTTAAGAATTCGAAGAACCTCACTTTCGGAAGTGGAAATATTTTCTAGAGTGGGTACCGGCAGTCCATCTGTGGTGTGTGGTGGTGGTTCGTGGTTGTCTGGAATGTTGAGAGTGGATTCCGCCCCCCCCCCCCCGGAGATCTCGGGATCTACCCGTCCGATTTTCACAAATGAAACGGTGTTTGGTTCTCCTAAACGCGATCTACATTTCTAAATAATAAACAAATATAAATTTTTGATAGGAGGGAAACAGGGGGCAAATACCACAAATTTTAGTGGTATTTTTGATCCAACATAGCTTTCATGTTTATCGACCGATTTTAACACAATTAATACGAATCGATAGAGATTGAATTGAAAATTGATATATGACAGTGGCGTTTGAAAATTCAAAATCATAGGCGTGTGCAGGTCACTCAATATGGGGGTGAAGTAAATGCGTAATAAAACCATTTTTTGATGTTTAAAAAAAAAATGAAATGGTATGTGATTGTGACATTAGACAAAACAGTTAAAAATCATATTTTTTGCCATAAGCGGTACCAGGTTAGTGAAAAGGGGGGGTAAAATTGGAAAAAATATTAACCGCAGACAAGTTGCTACCCAGCACTATAAATATGTTACTGATCGTAGATAGTTCCTTTTTGCATGTTGTACTTCATCATAGGCGTATCTAGGATCCAAACTGGGGCGGCTCAATACCTTTTGATAAGTATATTATCCGCTATTATGATACTAACTAGTCAACAGTGACTATTTCACTTACAACTTCAATTAATATTGCTTACCCCCCCTTTTACCCTACCTGGACTCGCCTATTATCTTATAATCGTTCGTAGAGTAGCCTGTGGTGCGTGTTTCATCCGAAAACTACAGTATGTTATCTCATTGTACGCCCATGCCTCTTAGTTTCCTTGCAATAATATGACCCCCTTTCTTCCATTCCTGAGCCCGCCTCTGCAAACAAATGACTTTATTCCCTTTTCTGGCCTCATATGTGCATATATAATTATAAGCTAACCGTCTATTGCGCCGTTATCGCTGGCATATCGTCATCACCAAGCCAGTCACCTCCCTTTTCATGTGCCTGAACACGCCCCTGAAACTCTATATGTAATACATTATGCAAATAATGGAAGCAGAAGCTATCTTTTACATCTTGATAACTATAAATGCCCCTTACATTGCTCTATTAGCTTCCCGCCAAGCATTGCATACTTCCTGGAACCCCCCCCCCCCCCCCCCCTTTTCAAGCCCCTGAAACCGCCTCTGCCATGAAATTTTAATGATATTTCATTAACATCAACTAATTTTCACTTGTTGCAATCACCGTGAACCGATGTAACTCCTTCATACTTGAGGCAGTTGCGAAGAAACCGTAAAGATCGCATTTCCGTATTATCGCCAAATATCGCCTCCGAACCCACCCAAAACTGTACCCTGGAACCGCCTCTGTTCAGGTTAAGAACTCAAATTTTTTACTCCAAATGCGGTATTCAATTCTATGAAAAGTCCCAAAATTTCATGGGCTTGCTCCCATCCGTTCTGGAGATATCTGCGAAAAACATGAGGGGGGGGGGGAATCCGCCCCCCCCCCCCCTGTTACAAATAGGGTTAAAACATATGTTTAGTTGCATGTTTGTGCAGTGCGCACGTTCTATTTATGGAGAGTTGACTGCATCTGTTTGAGTGTGTGTGTGGGGGGGGGGGGAGGGGGAGGTGAGAATTCTGACAGTTTGCTGCTGTTGTGCCGCGACCCTCAGTCGAGGCCAGGTGGGTGATTCGCTGTTCGCCTGGTCGCTGTTCGGTGCGGGGGCCGGCCGGTTAGCGGCCGCGCGTTGCCTGGCGGCGTGCTGCTGGGACGCCGTTCTGCGACTTTGGCGGCGCGTTGCTGGGCGGGTGCGGTTGCTGGCTGGTAGGATTTCGTGTCGTGCAGCGTCAGCTGGTGTCACAGTCGGGTTGTTTTGTAAGAACGTGGTGTATATGTTGACGTTGGCGTGTCAGCCGATTGCGTACTGGCGTTTCCCCTTCCTCTTCTCCATCTGTTTGTCGGTGTGGAAGTTATCCCCGATTCAGTGTATCTGATGTCTCCGGTCGTGAAGGTAGATAAGCGAGATAAGCGTAAGCGTATATAAGCGAGGTATTACAATACATACGAGGTAATAAAAGGTATTAAAATAAGGTATTATAATAACCTTAACGAGAAACGAAGTATTCAAATAAAATACATACATACAAGGTAATAGTGTATTAAAATACACTATTGCATCAATATTTATTATGATGAGTTCAATATCACTCACCTGTGTGTTGCTATGGAAGTGAACTGCTGGTTATAACTTTGTATGCTCTGACCTGAGCTTGCGCGCGCCGCGCATTACTTCAATATTATCAGCCCAGGCCCGTCCAGAGCCCGGTGATTTACTTAAAGTTGAGGCCCGGCCCAAGCCCAGCCTAGGCCCAGCCCATGGCCCGTAGGGCCAGCCCAGCCCGTGGCGAACTCTGCTGCATAGGACATAATTACCTATTACCCGTCAAGGGATCACCGCCCCACCAACTCCGGTGCGTCGGCATAGCTAGCTGGCATCTCCGGGATGGAGGTATCCGCACCAATTCAGCACGTGAATTAACTAGGACTTTTAAACTGAATAAACTGAGCGGTGCCGAAGGGACAGACATACGGATAGACAGACGCTTATCAAATAGTAATATAGACTAGCGCCTTGTGCTCGCTCCGCGTCGCAATCCCATAGATTCGCGATCCCAATAGATTGCATCCCGATAGATGGATGGATATTTGATTGATAGATCGATAACTTTTTTTACTTTTTGACTTGTTGGTTGGACTTGTGGGACTTGTTGGACTTGTCGGAATTGTCGGACTTGTCGGACTTGTGGACTGGACTTGTCGGACTTGTTGGACTTGTCGGACTTGCTGGACTTGTTGGACTTCTTGGACTTGTTGGACTTGTCGGGCTTGGACTTGTTGGACTTGTTGGACTTGTTGGACTTGTTGGACTTGTTGGACTTGTCGGGCTTGCCGGACTTGTCGGACTTGTTGGACTTGCATCTCCAACTCCAACCAACCCATCTCCGACACAGCTATAGATATTTAACGCACTTATAATTTAAAGGGAAATAATGACCTTTTGATTTTGTTAGCAACAATTTCTTAGGCTACCGTTATGGTTTTAAAATTATTTTATTTCAATTTAAGAATTAAACAAAATTATTCCCAAATTCAAAGTTGTAAGTTTGGAAAAAATACAAAACAAGTACCTTGTGTACTTCATGAAGGTCATTGACAAATTCGTCCTTCCCTACCATTGTTTACATCGAGTGAGGCATTTTTGGAGGCTCTGCGACGTTTCCGATCAAACTGAGCGCTGCTCGGACACACGCTAGTAGCGCTAGTAGCGCTTTCGTTCTCCATGGCAACCAGGCGTCAGCCAATCAAATGCCAGAAAGGGAATACGTTCTGGCTTTTCATTGGCTCACGCCTGGTTGCCATGGAGAACGAAAGCGCTACTAGCGCTACTAGCGTGCGTTCGAGCAGCGCTCTGATCCGTGAAGCAATCCGTGAAGCATCCGTGATGCATGACTAACTATCAGTATAAGTCATGAATAACAACAACATGCAAACTATACCAAGTCGAATAAAATAAGGGCGGAATGAATTGAACCCCAGGCAAGCTAGTATTCGCAAAGCACTCGGCACCGCACCACAATAGCACAAGGTGAGGGAAATGCATATTGGATACAATATTATTACGTCACAAGTTTCTGAAGTGTCAACTGCTATGAAATACAGTGATAAAATACATTTAATAATGATTAACAAGAAAATTCGAACTTAAAAACAATAATTTGAATAAGTCTTTAATTAGCTTTCAACTCAAAATCAGATATATTGTGCAATGCTACACAAGAATGGCACCAGTGACGTCATTAACAAAGCCTGCTACGGGACTTGGGTATACTAATCAGGAACAATTCGCCACAATGGTTAAGTGCGCCGAGAAGCATGGCAATGACTTTGTAAACAAATCGCCGACGCTAAATAGGTCGCCGTCGATGTGCATCGATGAGCTTCCGATTTAATTGCCAGTTTTGTGTTATTGTTTGTTAGTTTTTAGGGGAAAAATATTATTTTTCATGATAATATAAAGCATCGTGTTATATACAGCCACAGACAAATTATACAATACTCCTAATGTTGAAAGCAAATGAATCGATTTTCAAAAATTGAGGGTCGCAACCACTAACTATGCTGCCGTTGATGTGCATCGATGAGCTTCCGATTTTATTGCCACTTTCTCCAATCGCTGTTAGTTTTAGAAGATCGCCGGGCATATAATCACAACAAGCAGAACGCACAATACATTTTCCACTCCATTGCGTAAAAAAACAATACGGGAAAAGCCCGCAGTTTGATGAGGACCAAAAGTACTTGCAAGTACCGGTTGTTAAAAGTGTGGAACGCTTATCAACTTTAACTTGAAATATCTTTCGGTAGGAAAGTTTTCATGCAAAATGTGATGAATTTACAATATATTTTGGTCTCGTCTGGCGATTTCAAGTGCTAACTCCATTTTTGTGGAAAAAGGTCATTATTTCCCTTTAACGAGTTTCTCCAGAATGGAGGTGTTCCCTGTGCATAAAGACACGTGAATTACACACAGATTGTTTGCTGCGTTTTCCCAGCTCGGAACTTTCCATGCTCACAAAAGCACGTGAATTCAACCGCGGACAGACACGAAAACCTTGCTGTGTTTCGAGTGCAAAACGGGCACTACTCAAATAGATATATAGGAGGGACTAGCACCTTGTGCTCGCTCCGCGTCGCAATCCCATAGATTCGCAATCCCGATAGATGGATGGAGATTTGTATTTATTTACTTGGCGGGCTTGGCGGGCTTGCGGGGCTTGGGGGACTTGCGGGACTTGCGGAGCTTGCGGGGATACTTTTTGGACTTTTTTACTTTCTTTTTTGACTTTTTGGACTTTTTTTTGACATTTTTTCCTTTTTGACTTTATTGATTTTGATTTTTTTTTACTTTTTTGACTGTGCTTTCTCCGCGTCGCAATCCCATAGATTCGCAATACCGATAAATGGATGGAGATTTGTATGTTTTACTTGGCGGGACTTTCGGGACTTGCGGGGCTCCGTGGACGGAGGGCTTGTGGGGCTTGCGGACTTTTATACTTTTTAGACTTTTTGTTACTTTTTAGACTTTTTTACTCGACTTCTTTTGACTTTTTTGACTGACTTTGTTTTAAACTTTTTTGCCTTTTTTACATTTATTTTTATTTTTGAAAACTTTTTTTTTATTTTACCCCCAATCCATCTCGAACTCCAACCAACCCATCTCAGACACAGCTTTAGCTATTTAACGCACTTGTAATTTAACGAATTTCTCCGGAATGGAGGTTCCCTATGCACAAAGACACGTGAATTACACACCGATTGTTGGCTGTTTTCCAAGCTCGGAACTACAGAGGCCGCTCAACTATGAATATTTCTCGGGATTCTCCTGGACGGAGGTTCCATGCTCACAAAGGCACGTGAATGCAATCGCGGACACACACGGAGCTTTGCTGCAGTATGTGCAGCTTATGATACGTGCCGAGTTGCAGCGGCCCTGGACGGAGTTTCGGTGCCTTTTTGAGAGGGTTTCGAGGTTCGTACCCCCCCCCCCCTCCTTTTCCTCTCCCATCACCCCCTGGCATGATCCCCTTCCACCAACACCCCTCCCTGCCCCCCTGTACCACACGGCCGGCTGGAACCTCGGCTCGGATTAAATTTTCGTCAATCTCCTGGACGAAAGACTCCACCTCACTAACGCACGTGCTTAACCCGCATTCCATTCGCGGACAGACACGAAAACCTTGCTGTGTTTCGAGTGCAAAACGGACACTACTCAAATAGATATATAGGAGATGGTCAATTTGTTGCCATTTGAACGCAAAATATGTATGTCAGGAAAACTTTCTGTAGTATTTTCCTATGATTTTAGACAACGAAACTCTTACAAAACAGTGCAAGAATAGGGTCTGAACTTTGGTTAGGCACTGCCTAAAGTGCCTTAATGGACGCGCCGCCACTGCACTCAACACAAGCGTTGGAGCGCATTTGGAGAAACGAATGGCGGGGAAATATACTTTTCTCACATGGGTCTGAGTCGGGACCGGCTGGAGTGGCAGTTTTGTTTCCCACTGAGTTACAAAGCTCCGTTGATCAATTTTGTGTTGATAATGAAGGACGCATCGTTTGCATGGGAATAGGTTCTGGGAATAAGAAGGTCTGTATTGGAATATATGCCCCAGCGACTGATGATTTCCATAAAAAATGTACGTTTCTCGACAGAGTCAGAGAAATTCAGCTTGTTCATAGCAACTTGAAAAATGATTATGTGGAGCTTTCAATATAAAGCTTGAGGACCGTTGGACAGTGATAAGGCAACTTTTAGGCAAAGCAGAGTGTCCGTTAAATTACAAGACATGTTAAATGAGTTTCGCCTTTCCGATGTATGGCGAGCACAGCATGACACTGTTCGTCGTTACACTTGGCGCAGATTGAACCCACTTCAGCAGTCAAGAAATGATTATATTTTCCTTAGCAGCGCTTTACTGAATAGCTTAGTCGTGAAATATCGCATAGACCCAGGAGTGTTAAGGGACCACAATTTTGTTATCGTTGAGCTTGATATTAGCTCCGAAACTCGAGGACCAGGTCTGTGGCGCTTTAATAACAGTTTGTTGGAAGACTCAATATTTGTAGAGAAACCGAAATCAATAACGCTCGGAGTGAACTGGGGAAATACTCTAACGCTTCTTCGAGATGACTTTTACTATAACTTATATTAGGCAATATACGGGTCATAACGATACAAATAAGCAAAACAAATGCTTGCGATACAAGGCAAGCAGAAAGGAAGTTGTACAAAATTGTTCACTTAAACCAGTGTGGATTTATGAAGAACAGATTCATTGGTGAAAACGTTAGGTTGATATCTGATGTAATCGAGTATTGCGCAATAGATAATATTGAAGGGTTATTGCTTGCTGTCGATTATCGAAACGCATTCGATTCTCTCGATCACAAGTTTCTATGGTTCACGCTAGAATCATTTAATTTCGGTCCAGATTTCTTTTCTCGGATAAAACTGTTATACAAAGGTGCTTTGCTTTCGGTGTGTAACAATGGGTTCACTTCGGAATGGTTCTCCTGCACTAGAGGAAAATTCCAAGGGTCGCCACTGAGCGGGATGTTGTTTAATCTAGCCAGTGAAATGTTGGCAAATAAAACTCGGTCAGCTGATAATATCCAAGGTATAACCATAAGCTACATAAAGATTAAACTCAATCAATATGCCGACGATACCACTCTGTTCATTAAAGATGAGGACTCCTGCAAGAATGCAATTAGTTTAATAAATACTTTCAGCACAGTATCTGGCTTACACATAAACGTAAAGAAAACAAAATGTATGTAGCTTGGATCAGGGAGGCATAAAAGATGTTCTGTATAGAAAATCTTTTATATGTTCTATACAGATCTTGTATATGTTCTATACAACAGGGATAGATGCTGTTGACAAAATCAAGATATTAGGAGTTTGGCTCAGCGCCACCGCTCGATCTGAGGACCTCGAGCCAGTGATAGCACAGATCAGGAACGTAACAAACAGTTGGTCACAGTAAGCCTTACTTTAAAAGGTAGGATAACTGTCACAAAAACTCTGTTGGCGTCGCAGGTGGTTTACCTGGCCTTATCTAGTAAAATCCCAAAAGTAGCAATAACTGAAATCCGGAGTAAGATAATGCAATTTCTATGGCGAGGAAGGCCCCCAAAATCGCCTTTGTCGTGCTACGTCAGCACATTGGTGAAGGAGGACTGAAGGCTACTGACGTTGAGCATTTCGTTTAGGCCCTGAAGCTAAGTTGGGTAAAGAGAATGTATGTCCAGACTGATGCGCCGTGGTGGGAAATTGCACAAGCCCGAGTACCGGTAATGCAACTTAACGATCTGCTTAAGTGTAGTACGCCGAAGCATTCATCAACAGGCTACAAATACCTAGCTTTTACAAAAATATAATGATTAAGTTCCAATCTGTTTTCCGCGACACCGTAGATAATGACATTAAAGCCCGCTTACAACCCATCTGGTTCAATGGTGATGATAAAATTAATGGGAAACCAATAGTAATCAAGGGATTGTATGAAGCGGGAATAACCATGTTTGATGACCTGATTGCAACGGATGGCAAAGTGATGAATTTTTCCCAAGTCAGCAAGAAGTTTCGAATTACCGCAGGGGTAAATTGTCTCACTTACCTTGGTTTAATAAATGCTACACCCACATCGTGGAAAAATCTAGTTCAAGTAAATGAAAGAAAATAATTGAAACCCGAGGAAAAGAACAAATGGTTTATCTATATAGGTGCCCGCCGAAAAGCAATCAGGATTATTAGAAGCCAAGACATATACTTCGAGTTGATCTCAAAGCGGACACCAACAGGTGAAGCCAAATGGCAATCGGAAGGATTTGAGATTACGGAATGGCGCGATATTTACGAACAACCATACAAATGCTGCAAGTCCACCAAACTGCAATTATTGCATTACAGAATAGTAAACCGTTTTATACCTACCAGAAAATGTTTATGTACGAGAGGCATTGTGGGGAGCCCTTTGTGTGGAGAATGCTTTGAAGTGGATAGTTTACAACTTTTATTTTATTACTGTTCAAAAAATTATCGTGTATCTAACAGCTTGTTAACCCGCGCCCTGGTGGGGGCTCATTTTGCCCCCCCCCCCCCCCCGGCGGTTTTTCAATCATAGCAGAAAAACGGCGGCGCAAAGCGCCGCCAAATTCTGCATAGCTGTTTGTGCATCAACTACCCACACTTTAATAAAGTTTTTACTCCAGGTCATGTTAGGTCAGGTCACCAGGTCACTTGAAGTAACCTTACCTCTTAAAATGTTTGTGAGCGTGCCAAAATTACGGGTTTGGTCGAAAAGATTTGAAACTTGCAGGATGTCATGAGGTCATGAGTACCTCCAAATCTTTTATCTCGGATTTTGTCATATCGGTGACCTAAGGTCAGGTAAATTTGCTGACCTCCCCATTATAAGTGATTGGGAAAATATACAAATGCTTACTTTTCAGCGAATCTGCATGGTATCAGGTCATTTATGTCAGAATCATGTTATTTTAGCTCATTATTGATGACCCAGGTGCAATTGCTGCTCAGTGACCCCTACAAGGCATATGAGGTCATATGAGGTCATCATCAATGTTTTTCTAATAACTATTGATAGAATAAAGATAGAGACTAGTGTTTGGCATCACTGTGTTTGTCTTATCAAGTCGCGTCGCCATATATGCAACATGACCTACCTGGGTCACCGAATAACCTTGACCTGAGGTCAAATTTGTAATTTAACCTAACTAGGTCTTTCGAACGCTCTTTTCCGCGTCTTTCTGGTACCTTTAGTTTTCGAGTTACTGGGGGGGGGGGGGCATTTTGACCCCCCCCCCACACACACACACACCATGGCTAAGTTGTCGCGGAGGCCCACCAGGGCGCGGGTTAAGACAATTTCAGTCAATATTTGCGCTTCCTAGCGAGTTTGTAAAAATAAACACAGTATTATTCGGCTATCAGGGTGCATCAAAGGTGGTTAACCTTATCTTATTGATATATAAGCAATATATAGTTACCTGCAAATTGGGGAAAATGTGTCAGAGCCGCGCATGGATGCACTTATAGCAATCATTAAAAACTTTTTATACAGAAAAGTTTGCCGCCACCCGAAGCCACGTTTTGGAGAACTTTAGGAGCAAGTGGGAGACAATTGTAAGCGAAGATGATAAATTGCGTCTAAATGCTTGAAAATGGGTTGTCTTCAGCCTGCAAGGTGTTGGCCCGTGGGGGAAATTAAAATAATCTGGACCTCGGCCGGGTTCTTCGGAATACGCGCTTAGCCTTGTGTGGATCCGTGCTCGCATTCTGGGCATAAGTGTTGCGACGTCGGCCAGTGTACAGGGTCCGACATTGTATATTCGTAGTGTTCTATCAGGCACTACATGACGTCCCCGCCCCTAACCCATCCGGGCTAATCCGAGACCGGCCCTCGCGATTTTCGCAGGGCCGGTCGGCCGGCCGGGCGTGCGGAGCGCCAACGTACCAAGTTAGGCGGTTCGTACGCCCGGCCGGCGCGGTGGACAGGGGCGCCGCCGCGCGGGTTTGACGCGTATTCTGCGAGGCGGCGCGGGCGGGGGCGGGGGCGGGCGGCCCGTTTGGAGCGCCGGGGCGGTATCCCCCAGGCCTCCCCGGCCGGGGCGGTACCCCACAGACCTCCCCGGGGCTGGGACGGTATTGCCAAAGTCACTGGCACCGTCCCGGCTTGGCCAGACGGGTCACATAAACACAGGAGGGGTAGCAGAACCAATGATGTCGGACAGTGATTGGGTTGTGAGTGGTCATTGTTTGTGTCAACATGGTGAAGTGTTGTATTGGTGTAAATAAATGCTCAATATGAAGAAGAAGAAAAATAATCATCCTTGAAATTAAACGAAAGTGAAATGCTTGAATATACGTAGTTTTAGTAACATTGCCTGTATGCTTCCGGAGCGGAAATGCTTCCGGAGCGGAAATGACCGATATCTCTAATCCACTTATCCTGGAGGTTTTTCTGTGATTTTTCGTATTTGTTTCTCAGACACGATATATATTCCTCATATATGCCAGCCGTGATATTATAGCATCTCCATGTAATACAATTATTTTATGAGGTATAAGAGGGTACACTATAAGTGATTTCTAATTTGACTCCTTGACGATACTTGGAAGACTTCTGACAAGAGACGCATAGAAAAGAAACGTCATACGAATGCCGTTCACGACTTCTAATTCGTCTTTAGTATATAGTGTTCCTGTTGTGTTATTTATAAGGTCTGCAACAAATCCCGATCCTTTGCTATCCCTCGTTTGTATGATACATGTACTGCATTTTGAAGCATTGGAAAACCAAAGCTTTTCGGTTATTATTTTATTACTGCGAGGTTTAATTAAATCACATAATTCGTTCTAGGCTTCAATTACCTCTTTCCAAAAAGGATTTTGTAGATTATTTTTAACTTTTGAGAGAGCCTTCGTTCCATACGTTAGCAGTTCTTGAATGGGGACAGTTCTTTTCGTAATATAATAGACCAATCGTGTTGGGATTGGTATAGTCTTCTTAGCCATGTTACCTTCATACATGTAATAAAACTGTTCACGTTAATCATGTCTAATCCATCAACCTCGCGCCCTTGAACAACTTTTGTTCGTTTAACCCTCGTCCGTGCAGCGTCCGATCAGTGCGTGACCGTGCGGGGGGTACGACCACCTTTAGCGTTTCGCCCCTAATTGGGCTAGAGCTTCGATTAAAAACGAGCGTGTTGCTGGTCACGTGAGAAAGCCATTGATACCCGATTTGAAGGTCCTAGGTCATTAGGTAACCTCTGAAGTCATGTCAATGACCTAAAACTCAACCAAATTGCAAATGCGTATACATTGAACTTAATCGAGCTAGAATCGCGAATGAGCAAATAATTATGATAAATGGGTGCCAAATTTGAAATCAGCGTCACAAAATGTCTTTGAAACTGCCAAATTCCAAAAATGTCATGTCAGGTCATGTCAGGTCATTTGAGGTCAGTGACTTCGGTTGACCTGTTGGGGCGCATGACATCCAGTGGAACATATCATTATGTAAAATAGATCCCATATTTGAAATCAGCGTCACAAAATGTCCTAGAAACTTCCAGAAGCCAAAAAAGTAATATGAGGTCATCGGAGGTCAGTGACCTCAGTTGACCTCTAAAAAGGTCAATCGAGGTCACAATCTCAATGGAAACCACAACTGTCACCTGGAAATACCTGTGCATATGCTCCTGAACATCAAACACCATGCAACTGCACAAGTTACAAGGATCAATACTACGGGACGCCTGTTGCGCCAAACATGACCTTGAAAAACAGGTGAAATGTCACAGATCATGTGACCTACAATTAAACAATTTCCGAATGTGTGTAAAATTGTTCACAAGTAGGGTACTGAAAGTTTCATTGCAATCGGTTGATATTTACGTGAGTTATTCCCGAAAAACCGAGAGGGGGGTGCATCAACCCCCTCCCCCTGCACTAGCGAGGGTTAACTTTGTCATTTTTATCTCCCCCATAGAAATATAAAAGTTTTGTTTCAATCTGCACAATGTTCTTTTTAGATGGTGTAAGTAATGCTAAAAATAAATGAGCCAGTTGGGATATTAGCAAAGATTTAATAACAGTAATCCTACCGATTATTGTAATATGTCTTCTCTTCCATTGCAATATTTCCTTTTCAATTAAGGGTAGCCTGTATTTCAGTTTTTCAGTTTTCAGTAGCCTGTATTTTAGCCTGTTTTTTTCAGTTTTGTGTGTGTAAATATTGATTCGTTGTTTTTATTAAAAAAAACTATACCTAGGATTTTCAATTCATTGACGTATTGTATCCCATGTGAATTACCTTCTGGGCAAACTGAATGAGTTCCAATAGGAAGGCATTTTGTTTTATCCATATTTAATTGCAAACCAGTCATGGATGAAAACGCTTTTATTTCCGAAATGGCACCAGTAATCGATTCTGGTCTATCATCAAGAAACACAATTTAATCATCGGCATACTGGGAGAGTCGTACTTCTATTTCGTCATACAATGTGATACCGCGCATTTCTGTTGACTGCTTTCATTGATTAGCTAAAGGTTCTACCACTAGATTGAAGAGGTATCCTGAAGCGGGGTCTCCTTGTCTTATTCCGCGGTTCATTTTTATATTTTCTCCCAAATATCTGTCCATAAGAATTTGTGAGAAGCTATTTTTGTTTAGGTAAGCAAGCTTTAGTGAATGTTTAAATTGTTGTCCGAAGTTGCAACAATCTAGAGTTTGTAATAAGAAGTTCCACGACACGCTTTCAAAAGCCGTTTCAAAATCCGCTGCCAATATGAAACCAGTGCGTTTTACATCATTTACTCTTTGTATCACCTCATTCACTAACCGACGGTTTTCAGCAATGCAACGTCCTATAATATAAGCTGATTTATTGTAAAGTCTACGTTTCGTAAGGAAGTGGGTCGTCATCCCTTAATTGTATCCAATGGTTTTCCGGCTTTGGGGATCAAAGATACTATAGCTTCTCTGTGAGTTCGAGGAAAGGAGTCTGCTGCTACACTTTGTTGAAGAGAGCGGAACAGGAAGATACCCATGTGATCCCAAAAGTGTTAGAAAAAACGTTGAAAAAACCAAAAGTGTTGAACCCGTTTGACCCTGGCGATTTTCCAGTTTTCATGGACTTAAGAGCTGTACTTAATTCGTTCATTGAGATAGGTTCTTCTAATATTTGTTTTTGCTATCACCAAGTTTCTTTTTAATATTTCGATGAAGGAACTCAGTTACGCTCGAATTAGTACCGCGAGCATCAGCGTTGTATCGTTCACCGAGTTGCTTGCTGAGTATTTAAATTATTTCCTTCTTCTGCGTAATTATTTGACCATTGACTTTAAGTATTTGCATTGATTTACGTTTTCCATTTGCTTTTTCCAGAGACAAGAAATACTTCGAACATTTCTCTCCTTCGTCATACCAACGTACTCTTGGCCTTGTGATTAGTCCTTTAATTTGTGGCTCTCGAATTTGTTCAAGTTTTTTTGTGCTGATATATGTCTATCCGCATCCCACTCTTCCCCGCTTAAAGGAAAGGTTTTTCGTATTTGGTTCATATTCGTTATTGCCTCTTGCCCTTCCTCACGAAGCATTCTCGCCCTTCGCTTGGAATACTTTACGGTTTCCCCTCTAATCAATATCAATAGTGTTTCATAAAATAGTTTAATGCAAATAGTGAACTGTACCTCTCCAAAATTCAAATGATTAGAAATAAACGAGTTTGAATATATTGGATTCGAATACTGTTTAACAGTCTCAATTATAAATGACTTAATTGTGGATACGTAAACATCATCTTGCAACAGAGAAACGTGAAATTTCCATATTCCTGGCCCACGTGGCTCCTTTGTTATTTTGACAGACATTTTGACAGATATTTTGACAGACATTTTGACAGACATGGCATTGTGGTCAGTTCTATACCGCGGTCATGACAGCAGTTAATGAGACCGAATTCAGAACCTCAACAAAGTGGATTTTATAGTGTACCTCATACTCAACAAAGTGGATTGTATTGTGTACCCACGTCACGGCGTTGACTGTTGTATTGCCAGGAGGTGAACCGTGGTGGAACCACGCTCCGGTCGGCTGCTGGGATGTCCAATGTGCCCCGAATTCAGTTGTATGAACATTAGTTTGATCTGACTTCCAGTTTCCGAGTTATAGCCTCAGGCATTTCTTCGAAACCACGCTGCAGAGGCACTTTAAGATCGCGCTCGCTCGTCCTTCCGTGGTATATGGGAAAAATCTGAATATGAGCGGCCCGGCCCGGCCCGACCCGGCCCGTGGCGACACTTTTGAGAAGCTAATATCTCTCCACCCGCTCGTCCGATTGACAAGCGGGTTTCTTTGCTGTGCAGCCCCATCCAACCTACCCTGTTTGAGACCAGTGCCGACTCATGTGGGTGACTACCACTGCGCATGGCGCGTACCGCGTGAGGGGTGTTGAAAAGTTTTTCTCGTAAAAACTCCACAACGGCTGGGCCGATTGCATTCACATTTGGTGTGTGGATAGGGACCTCTCAGCCGCCTCTTTCCCACAAGCCAGGGTCAGGGATGGGGTGCCTCTGCACGTGCGCACGTGCAAACTCCTATTCTATATCTCAGGAACGGCTGAGCCGATTGTGTCCAAATATCTGTACGGCTGTGTCGGGCCGGTTCGGCCCGTGTCGGGCCGGTTCGGGCCGGGTCGGGCCAGTTCGGGCCGGGTCGGGCCAGTTCGGGCCGGGTGAAATGTGAATTTGTCTAGTAAGTTCACGAGAAACCTCACGGGCGCTTCGTGCCCGCTCGGTAATGATGACGCTTATGACTTTTGAACATCAACCCCACAATCAGCTATCTCTTTTACATATCTTCATCAGCGATCGTTCATAAAAATTCCGTTAAAAAACTACAATTTTGACATTTCCCACAAATACAATTTGACAAATTCCCAATTTTTTTACGTAATTCTTACCAACGATTGCTGATGAAGATATGCAAAACGCATCAAAAGCTCCGATTCCGAACTCCTTAACTCTTGTGGAGAAAGTCCAGATTAATAACGTAATTAAAACTATAACTCCACATTATGTCTTTCCGTGGATGCTGACTGATACCTACAACAGACAGCAAGTTTTTGGGAAAACGAGAGCCAGCGTTTGGTGGCCCTGGGGTATGGCAGCGCTGAATGAGCGAAGCGTTTTCTTTTCGGATGAAGTGCTATTATTGATATCGCAAATCATTATAATGTTGGTTGTGGAGGATTTGGTTGTAGTTATTCAATTTTGCCAGTTCTTCATAGGTTTTACTGAATGACAACATTGTTATCCAAGATCCAGGCTAAACATTTATAAGCCTTGACACGCCCCTGGTTATGCAGCTGCAGTTAAGAGTTGCAATGTGATGCATGCGAAATATGTGAAAGTATTTTGACCTAATTCCAGGCGGTATTGAGCAAAATAACACCCTATCAGCTGGAAAATGTGCAATTTATTATTTTTTGCTTGATCCAACGCTTGAACAAAATAATGAAAACTGTGATGGTATTGGCTTCTCCGTCATACTTGCTATACATGCACCACTGTACGAAAAATGCTCGAACTTTCGATGACAATGCTCTATTCAATATACTTTTTCAACACCAAAATGTGTATCCGTCACTATCCTCGAACGCATTTGTAGAATATATCATGAGCACCATAGGCAGAATCATGCCCTCATTTAATCACTCCTAGTGACTCCTCTGATTTTCCGATACTTGTGTATGCTAAGTATAGGATGCACAAGGCAGTTTCCTATTGAAGAGTGTTTCATTTTTCTAAATCCGTTCACAACTGAACCTGAAATAACATTTTTGTTTTCAGAAAAAGTAAGTATGGCCACCCGTGATACCGAGTTATCCTTATGTGCGCCGCAGTGACTGTCAAATGCCTGTTGGTTAGACTGTGCCGCAGAATCCCGATGTCTTATGGGTCAGTCTTCATAAGCGATGTCCTTGGAGAGGCCTTTATCGTCTGGTCTGTTTATATCATGAAGTCTGTCGAGTGTATGCACCCCAGTTAAATCAATAGGATGCATAACATTGGAGCAGAATACAAAATCGATTCCTTGAAATAATTGCAGATTGAGACAGCGAATTTTAACCATGAAAATTGTGATTGAAATACAACACACGCACATCACATGTACAAACACATTCACACAAACGAGCTATGTAAATTGAGACTTGAGGTCAGCCCCAGGGCAAATTTAACACGCAAGACAAACATTTTATAGGAAATTAAATTATGTTAATTAAAGTATGATATTACGATGGATATTGCATTTACCGTCCATGCAACTTTTATCATATCAGATGACTAATTGTGGTCAATGTCAATCTGCTGAAAACTAAAGACTCGGTTAACTTTAAAATGCATCAGCCTATAATGAGCTGCACAGCAGAATTTGCAACAGACTTAAATGCCGGTTCATTTAGCAATGCTATTCGCTCCTTTTCAAGTATTGAGATTTACTTCATTGATACATGTTCGACTTTGTTATGTGTACCTCAGACTCTAATTTGTTGAAAATGTCGATGCCTAGGAGTAAAATTAAAAGGCAGACCTTCGATTTTAAAGTTGAAGTGACACCATGGCAGCCCAATCGGTTTCTTGCCCAACAATGGCCGGATGAGCACGCCCGGCGTCCGGACTGAAAGATTGGCTGATTTAGCTGGAGGCGGGTACCTACTGTGCGCCATTAGGCGCCCGGATGGTGCATGGAACAGTGTACCGCCGGGACCCATTCCGCCCGGCCCGGCTGCAGTCCTTATCGTTCGGAGCAACTCACCGCTCGGCCAGAGGTCAGCCATTGAGAGTGTCTTGGCAACATCTATCCGTTCCGGTAACGTATAGCAGGAGTCGTCCGCATCGATTCCAGGGAGTTGAAAGACTTTTTGCTTGGTAACTTAGAGAGTATATATATATATATATATATATATATATATATATATATATATATATATATATATATATATATATATAGATAGATAGATAGATAGATATTAGATAGATAGATAGTAGATAGATAGATAGATAGATAGATATAGATAGATAGATAGATAGATAGATAGATAGATAGATAGATAGATAGATAGATAGATAGATAGATAGATAGATAGATAGATAGATAGATAGATAGATAGATAGATAGATAGATAGATAGATAGATAGATAGATAGATAGATAGATAGATAGATAGATAGATAGATAGATAGATAGATAGATAGATAGATAGATAGATAGATAGATAGATAGATAGATAGATAGATAGATAGATAGATAGATAGATAGATAGATAGATAGATAGATAGATAGATAGATAGATAGATAGATAGATAGATAGATAGATAGATAGATAGATAGATAGATAGATAGATAGATAGATAGATAGATAGATAGATAGATAGATAGATAGATAGATAGATAGATAGATAGATAGATAGATAGATAGATAGATAGATAGATAGATAGATAGATAGATAGATAGATAGATAGAGATAGATAGATATAGATAGATAGATAGATAGATAGATAGATAGATAGATAGATAGATAGATAGATAGATAGATAGATAGATAGATAGATAGATAGATAGATAGATAGATAGATAGATAGATAGATAGATAGATAGATAGATAGATAGATAGATAGATAGATAGATAGATAGATAGATAGATAGATAGATAGATAGATAAAAG
>JAXIVJ010015776.1:0-30630 GCA_036785665.1 Chirona hameri
TTTTTGTGTGACATGCACGTGATTTTTTCATGATTTTGTTGATTGTGGCTCGTGTAAATAGCATATGTGCATCATTTCATTTAAGAATGGATACGAGCGGAGGAAAGAGGCGCCAGACTCGTTTACCCACGAGCTGGGGCGCGAATCAGAGTGCAACTGGCAGGGCTGAAAACGAGGACAAAGAGCTAATGGGAAAGAAAACACGTGTAAGGAAGAAGTGTACATGTGGCTACATAGGATGTTCTTGGAAGGGTACAGAGCAAAATATTTACAAACATACAAGAAAAAGCCATGGCAAAGGTCAGCCAGTGCGGACAATTTTCCAAGACAGTCGCTGTCTGATTGATGAAGTTTGCAGTTTGAAGTGGTCGGAATGCCCTTATGCAGCAACGTCCAGCTCAAGGTAGGTGTACATGTTTTTAACAACTCACTTAATGTATCATTACCCTTCTATGCTGATTAATCCTGGTATTATAACTGTGTGTAGGTACATTAACAGAGTTTTGTAGCCCGTGTTGAGAAATCCTTATCTGCAGCTTTTCTTGGCTGAAAAGACTCTCCAGCCGAAGATATTTGACTTTTTGGCGAAGGAATGCGGCGCATATATGATATACCGTACCGTCTGAGAGTGCCAGCACTGGTCTGAGCATGCGCAGACTAATAACGCACACCATAACATTAATCATTGACGACCTTCTGTCCTGAATTGGCGCGATGTAGGACCATTTTTGAAAAAAAAAACTGTATTGAAAAATATAATAAAATCGTGTTCTGAAAATTTTCCGAAGGTGAACTATTTCCTTTAAGTGCTGCCCAAGGGTGTTGTAACCTGTTCCAACCATAGGTACCCCATAGGTACATCATCCTCATCATCATTGTATGGATTGAAGTCGACCAGTTCTGGTTTTTGTATCATTTGGGGCGCTATCCCGCTAATAAGAGACGAAATATATTGAAGGAAAATATACAAATCGCCACAGCCGTCTCAGCTTTGGCAGGGTTCCATGGACAGTGGCAGTGGGTGCGGAATTTGGATGCTCTTCATTGGGCTGCTGAGGTGAGCATTGCTCTGTTCCCATGGACACACTGGGTGGGGGTGGGGGGGGGGGGACAAAAACAAAGGTTATTAGTGTTTTGAATTTCATATGTCATCAAAGAGCGTTGACCGAAGGTTTAACTGGTAACTTGGGTACCGGTGTGGTTCGAGGTTCGGGTTTAGAGGTGACACTTTTCTACCCGCTTACCCACGAGACGCGGGTAGTTACTACCCACGTGGGTAGCTGTGGGTAGCACATGCAATCATTTGGCTGAAGTGAGTAGTTGGCGGGTAGCATAATTTTCAAATTTTCAAAAAAGGAAAGTTTTAACCCGTATTTCAGTGAATGCGCTTTCATTTCAGCAATATCATTCAAGTTTATTGCATGAATTTGCATAATTTAAAGGTTTTTTCTTTAATTTTATTAAATCCCAAAATAGTGCAATTTATGTTGAGGGTAGTTGTGGGTAGTTGCCAGCTTATTTGAACACATGGGTAG
The DNA here is from genome assembly GCA_036785665.1 of Chirona hameri. Taxonomy (NCBI): domain Eukaryota; kingdom Metazoa; phylum Arthropoda; class Thecostraca; order Balanomorpha; family Balanidae; genus Chirona; species Chirona hameri. The sequence continues at coordinate 1,536 of JAXIVJ010015776.1, forward strand.
TGGTGGGTAGTTGAACAGTGTTTGCGGCGCGGCGCGGGTAGTCACAGGCCTGAAAAGTAGCAGCTCTATTCGGGTTGCAGATTTACTGAAGCTCTTCTTTTGCTCATAGTCATGCGAAGTGGTCGTCCAGGTTCAAGCATAGTGGTCGTCCAGGTTCAAGCATAGTGGTCGCCAACGTGGTTGGCAGGACATAGCTTTTTTAGACCCCTGGCACCACGCGCCGCCTCGGTACGCCTCAGTCGAACTTGGGCGCCGGAGGGTTCTTGTCATTGGGATGTGTTTAGGTTGTAGGGCGGTACTTGTTTCGCGGCCCGGAGTTGATCCGTTTTCGGCAGCATACGCACGGCATTCGCAGCACGATGGAGAGGAAGGAGGCGGTGCCGCCGATGGTGGCCGGTCGCACTGAGCAGCGCAGCACGATGGAGAGGAAGGAGGCGGTGCCGCCGATGGTGGCCGGTCGCACTGAGCAGCGCAGCACGATGGAGAGGAAGGAGGCGGTACCGCCGATGGTGGCCGGTCGCACTGAGCAGCGCAGCACGATGGAGAGGAAGGAGGCGGTGCCGCCGATGGTGGCCGGTCGCACTGAGCAGCGCAGCACGATGGAGAGGAAGGAGGAGGTGCCGCCGATGGTGGCCGGTCGCACTGAGCAGCGCAGCACGATGGAGAGGAAGGAGGCGGTGCCGCCGATGGTGGCCGGTCGCACTGAGCAGCGCAGCACGATGGAGAGGAAGGAGGCGGTGCCGCCGATGGTGGCCGGTCGCAATGAGCAGCGCAGCACGATGGAGAGGAAGGAGGCGGTGCCGCCGATGGTGGCCGGTCGCACTGAGCAGCCCTATCAACGGTATCTGTAGCAAACGCGGTAGGCCTACGTGAGCCCGAAACACCTTCTCGTGTGTCGGGAGCGCTCTGGTGTGGACTGTATCTGTGTAGCTCTAAATGGATTGTGGCTACCGGTCCATGGCATTTGGGTCCGGGAAATTATAAGCAGCGAGCGCAGGTATTTGTCATGAAAGGATAAAGGCGGTACACAATGGGGGTGGGCATGATAGAAGTCGAAAATGCAGACGACAAGGAGACTTACAATGCAGCAAGCCAGGAACGGTGGGGTGACAGGTTAGGTAACCTGCGCTGTATTACTGTATCGGTGATCACGCACTTCTGCTTCCGCTCTCGGCGGACACCACTTGTCACACCACTGCACTCTTTCACAGTCTATGGGGCTGTTCCAGCGCCCTCACCCGCCCTCACCCGCCCTCACCCGGAATAGGTTGAGGCGTGCCCGGTGGAGGTGCGGTGGAGCGGCGCGCGGGAACGAGCGGTAGAGACTCGGTGGAATATCAGCTGTTGGCCATCATTTGTATGGGTGCGAATTCATCACGGTCACGGTCATAGTCTCCGCTGTAATACAGCCATTATTTTATTCCTCGCAGTTTTGCGTTTTACCGTGCGTGTCAGAACTTTGTTGAGGTATTTGTATCCACCATGCGTTTACCATAGATCTAAACAACGATGGAATCCATGCAGAAGCTGTCCACAATACTCTTCACCCGCGAAGGTGGTTCGCGAATGGCGCCGGATTTTGTTTACAAAAGTTTGTCACTGGTGCGCCATAGCTGCTGTCAACCGACTTTACCCGATCTCATCCGCTCCACGAGCGGTTCAGATTTTGCTCATCCGGTTGAGGTTGGTAGAGGCTCAACCGATTTTAGTTGAGGCGCGGGAACGGCCGGGGGAGAAAATAAGGCTTCAACCTAATCCGGGTGAGGGCGCTGGAACAGCCCCTATATTGCGGAAGGTGAAATCACACGACGAAGGAGCCGACCGCTCTGCGCGGAGGCTGGGAAAGCACAGAGCCGTTCGATCAGCGCGAGAGTCTAGTGAGAACAAAGAGAGAGACATGTTGACAGCGGCTTAACTACGGCGAGGAAATGAGGTCGCGATAAGGGTTAGACCAGAGTACCGACTAATGAGTAGGTTCAAGTTTGGCGACTGTCATGGCTACGTCACGCCTGGTTCAAACTAGAATAAACTAACTATGTTACCATATACTATTTCTGGTATGCTTTTTGGAATAGTTCTCATTTTCTTTTAGAATTTCAACTATATATTAGGAATGGTAATCACATCGGCAAATATCTGAATAGAAAACGAAATATATTTAATAAAATTTTGCGTGTATTCGAATGCAAATAATATTTAAAGTTCATTGGTACATTCATTTCATTGGAAAATGCCTATAAACACAATGTTAACGATACATCACAATTAGTCAGCTGTAACAGAGTTTGCATTCAGACCGGAAATTTCGAAGCACCAGGCCGCCGCCGGGACGGCCGGCCGGCGGCGGCGGCCGGCCGGCCCCACGGCAGTACAGTCTCTGGCAAGGCGTCGCAGCGGTTCTCACCAACTTGCGGCCGGCGCGGCGGCGGCGGTGTACAGCCCCTGACAGCGGGCCCCCGCTCCGGCGCGCCGTGTGGGCGGAACATGCCTCCACTCGACCGATAATTGTGAACGATTGGAGTGTCTCAGGTAAAGTCGGAGGCCATTCCAGGAATCTTGAAGAAACGAGCTTCCCATTGAGCATTAATACTTATATCCATCTCTCTTAGATAACAAATTAAAGGGGGTAACTACCAAGCCTCTTTGCATTGCCTTAACACTGTGGAGCGGGATTCGACTGACATGGTGAAGTCACGGCTACCAAAAAACTTGCGCCCCCCCCCCCCCCCGGGTTAGACAGGGGAGGCTAGACAAACAGGGCACGTAAAGAGACATGGCGAAAACACGTGAGGCGCGACGCAGCGCGCTGTTTGAACAGGTGGCCCGGCGAGGCGCGGCGCGGGGCACCATCATAACACGGGTGGGCCGGGCCGGCCGCCGCGCTCACTGCCGGCTATTCCCCGGTAGACAATGGCAACCAGCCGGATGTTTCCGAAAACAGCGGACCGGGCCGCGGCTCCGCACACAGGTGGGCCGCGGACAAATACCTCCGAGTCGCACAGAGCCGGCCTGGCACGGCCGCGCGGCCGACCCGGGCTGCCGCGCTGGCGACGGGCGGCGGGGACAGACATGAGACACTCCGGCTGCCACAGTATCAGTAGATAGTTCTTCAGACCGGTCAGCGCGAGGGTCATGGGGATCATGGCGGCGACCTCTGGCGGCATAGAACAGCATGTAGGCCGCTGCCTTCTCAACCCTGGCTGCAGTGCTCTCCTTCACGTTGACGTCGTTGGTGAAGAACCACCTGGCGGCCGGCTGATTGAAGCAGTATGCAGTGTAGTGGCCGCTGTGCTGGCTGCCGTGGAGCTCCACCACCCCGTACAGGTCGTACACCATGCCGTGCGTGTCGGGGTGCGGACCGATCGCCATCCGACTCAGGTCAAGGTCACGCAGTGGGAATGCTACTTGGGCATGCGTCTTCAGTGCGGTGGTGCCAGTGAAGCTGAACCGTTTCAGATGGAAAATAATAACCGGTGGAAGGTGCCAAAAGTCTAGCTTCTTGAAGACGTCGTGACTCTGTTGGCACCTGCGACAGGTCCAGTCGTTGAGTAAGTCGCCACGGACGTACTGATCTAGACAGTTGCACAGACTATCTTGACCTGCTGTCGTTACCGCCAGCGGCAGGGACAGCAGTGATAATATATCGAACGTGGCGGACACGAAGCCGCAGGCGGTGCAGCGCAATGTCGACTTTTGTAGGCCCTGAAAGAGCCGCGTCACAATCGAGTCATTGGCACGTTTAAACTGCCGACAGACCGTCTCGGCTGCCTCGGAGTCTGGCAGTCCATCGGGGGACGGCGCGGGTGGCGGCACTGTAGTTGCGGCCGCCATGTTGAGATCGTCATGCACCCACTCTAGCAGTAGGGTGATGAACGCATGCGCGTCGTGCATGTGCATACCGCTGAATGCCGCGCGGAGCGCGCATACCTCAGTGCGTAGCTAATGTGGCGAGAAGACGCGGAACTTCTTCGACCAGATGACACCCAGGAGTCGTGCGACCTCATTGGCCACCCTGCCCTGACTTGGCGAGTGCTTGCTAACAACCTCATGGGAAAATGTGTTGGCTGTATAGTGAACGAGGTCCTGTGTGTGCGCGAGGGCCTGCAGAGCAGCGTTCATATAACAAGTGTAACCGATATTTTTTAGACCGGTGGCACCAGCTGGAAGAGGTGTACATAGTTTGGCATGTCGCCGGAAAGCACTGATCGGCCCAAGAAGGTGTGCGTCCCCAACTTTGTAGTTCATCTGGGTTGTTGCACTGTTCAGGAACGTCTGTTCCGTCTTCCTCAGTTGCCACGATGCCGGCTGGGGTCTGACCAATCAACGAGAATGTGTGCGGCGCGCTGACTGTTGGTGCAGCTACAGTTCGTGGCACACGTTCGCCCTCTTCGCTCATGAACGAGGACGTGTGCGGCGTGCTGACTGTTGGTGCAGCTACAGTTCGTGGTACACGTTTGCCCTCTTCGCTCAAGCGCCCTGACTGGCGGTTCAGCCAGTCAGGGCGCTCGTTGATTGGTCGGACCCCAGCCGGCATCGTGGCAACTGAGGAAGACGGAACAGACGTTCCTGAACAGTGCAACAACCCAGATGAACTACAAAGTTGGGGACGCACACCTTCTTGGGCCGATCAGTACTTTCCGGCGACATGCCAAACTACACCTCTTCCAGCTGGTGCCACCGGTCTAAAAAATATCGGCAACACTTGTTATATGAACGCTGCTCTTCAGGCCCTCGCGCACACACAGGACCTCGTTCACTATACAGCCAACACATTGTCCCATGAGGTTGTTAGCAAGCACTCGCCAAGTCAGGGCAGGGTGGCCAATGAGGTCGCACGACTCCTGGGTGTCATCTGGTCGAAGAAGTTCCGCGTCTTCGGTCGAAGAAGTTCCTAGTAGCGTAGCTGGTCGAAGTAGCGGGTAGCATGGTAAGGCGGTCCCTGCTCCCTGACAGTGTGACATACAGACATACAGATTCCCAGTTCATTTCCCCTGGCGATGGCTATACCGATCCTCTGCTGTAAGTAAGTTGTTTCGCGGCGATCGCCAGTGGCCGCAGCGATACGCTGGCTGTTATGAACTTTCTGGTTGATTGTCCATAAGTGCCAGTTGTCTCGACAGCGACTGGCTAAAAAATGTGGCGCGTTGCTATATATCACCGTGGCGCGTTGCTATATATCACCGTACTTTGAGCGCTTAGCTTTTTCAGCGGTCGTGGCCGCCGAGCCTGGAGTCAGTGCGCTACTTATGAGATGGGTCCGTGCGATGTATCAACGCACGTGAATTCCCAGACAAGGCAAAGACCATTCTTCAGAGGGAATGTTGTCATGCCATCTGGCCGGCGACCGTCGCTTCGGCTTAACCCGACAGGCTCGAGGATGGAAGGTAGGCCTGCCGTCTGTAAGCCTCGGGAGATGATGTTGTTGACGGCTGCGTGTCGTGCTGCTCTGCCAGAGCTGTATTGACAGGAGAGCGTGTTGACGGCTGCGTGTCGTGCTGCTCTGCCAGAGCTGTATTGACAGGATGGAAGGTAGGCCTGCCGTCTGTAAGCCTCGGGAGATGATGTTGTTGACGGCTGCGTGTCGTGCTGCTCTGCCAGAGCTGTATTGACAGGAGAGCGTGTTGACGGCTGCGTGTCGTGCTGCTCTGTCAGAGCTGTATTGACAGGATGGAAGGTAGGCCTGCCGTCTGTAAGCCTCGGGAGATGATGTTGTTGACGGCTGCGTGTCGTGCTGCTCTGTCAGAGCTGTATTGACAGGAGAGCGTGTTGACGGCTGCGTGTCGTGCTGCTCTGCCAGAGCTGTATTGACAGGATGGAAGGTAGGCCTGCCGTCTGTAAGCCTCGGGAGATGATGTTGACGGCTGCGTGTCGTGCTGCTCTGTCAGAGCTGTATTGACAGGATGGAAGGTAGGCCTGCCGTCTGTAAGCCTCGGGAGATGATGTTGACGGCTGCGTGTCGTGCTGCTCTGCCAGAGCTGTATTGACAGGATGGAAGGTAGGCCTGCCGTCTGTAAGCCTCCTCGGGAGATGATGATGTTGACGGCTGCGTGTCGTGCTGCTCTGTCAGAGCTGTATTGACAGGATGGAAGGTAGGCCTGCCGTCTGTAAGCCTCGGGAGATGATGTTGACGGCTGCGTGTCGTGCTGCTCTGTCAGAGCTGTATTGACAGGATGGAAGTTAGGCCTGCCCACCTGTAAGCCTCGGGAGATGATGTTGTTGACGGCTGCGTGTCGTGCTGCTCTGCCAGAGCTGTATTGACAGGAGAGCGTGTTGACGGCTGCGTGTCGTGCTGCTCTGCCAGAGCTGTATTGACAGGTGAGCGTGTTGACGGCTGCGTGTCGTGCTGCTCTGCCAGAGCTGTATTGACATGATGGAAGGTAGGCCTGCCGTCTGTAAGCCTCGGGAGATGATGTTGACGGCTGCGTGTCGTGCTGCTCTGTCAGAGCTGTATTGACAGGATGGAAGGTAGGCCTGCCGTCTGTAAGCCTCGGGAGATGATGTTGACGGCTGCGTGTCATGCTGCTCTGTCAGAGCTGTATTGACAGGATGGAAGGTAGGCCTGCCGTCTGTAAGCCTCGGGAGATGATGTTGACGGCTGCGTGTCGTGCTGCTCTGCCAGAGCTGTATTGACAGGATGGAAGGTAGGCCTGCCGTCTGTAAGCCTCGGGAGATGATGTTGACGGCTGCGTGTCGTGCTGCTCTGCCAGAGCTGTATTGACAGGATGGAAGGTAGGCCTGCCGTCTGTAAGCCTCCTCGGGAGATGATGTTGTTGACGGCTGCGTGTCGTGCTGCTCTGTCAGAGCTGTATTGACAGGAGAGCGTGTTGACGGCTGCGTGTCGTGCTGCTCTGCCAGAGCTGTATTGACAGGTGAGCGTGTTGACGGCTGCGTGTCGTGCTGCTCTGCCAGAGCTGTATTGACAGGATGGAAGGTAGGCCTGCCGTCTGTAAGCCTCGGGAGATGATGTTGTTGACGGCTGCGTGTCGTGCTGCTCTGCCAGAGCTGCATTGACAGGATGGAAGGTAGGCCTGCCGTCTGTATGCCTCGGGAGATGATGTTGTTGACGGCTGCGTGTCGTGCTGCTCTGTCAGAGCTGTATTGACAGGATGGAAGGTAGGCCTGCCGTCTGTAAGCCTCGGGAGATGATGTTGTTGACGGCTGCGTGTCGTGCTGCTCTGTCAGAGCTGTATTGACAGGATGGAAGGTAGGCCTGCCGTCTGTAAGACTCGGGAGATGATGTTGTTGACGGCTGTGTGTCGTGCTGCTCTGCCAGAGCTGTATTGACAGGATGGAAGGTAGGCCTGCCGTCTGTATGCCTCGGGAGATGATGTTGTTGACGGCTGCGTGTCGTGCTGCTCTGTCAGAGCTGTATTGACAGGATGGAAGGTAGGCCTGCCGTCTGTAAGCCTCGGGAGATGATGTTGTTGACGGCTGCGTGTCGTGCTGCTCTGTCAGAGCTGTATTGACAGGATGGAAGGTGGGCCTGCCGTCTGTATGCCTCGGGAGATGATGTTGTTGACGGCTGCGTGTCGTGCTGCTCTGCCAGAGCTGTATTGACAGGAGAGCGGGTGTAATCCGAGTCGATCACCTGCCCACCGCATCTGCACCTGTGCGGCTGACAGACCTCAGCTCCCACATGGTGAGCGATCGCGATTTGGAACGCTTCGGCGTCTAGATGTGTGCCTAGAGACGGCGTGGGAAAGGCATGAAGCCACTGTCCAGATTCGGGACAACCTGCTGCCAGCAGTCGGCTTCTGTAAACCTGGTCCGCAGCTGCTAGGAGAGCGGTATGTTGACGCTGCAGAATAATTAAATCCCACTCTTTTTGCGAGTTGCAGTTTTTTGGTTTCGCCGGCGCCTGAGCTTTGTCGTCATCGGTGGTCATGCTTGACTCCCACTGTGCAGTGACGCGCGATATCTCGTTGGATGCCGTCAACTCCGTTGAGTTTTGAAGAATAGATTCTGACAGCCGTGCGGTAGAGTGCAGCGAGGACAGGTACACTCACAAAATCGCGACACACGACCAGGGTGTTAACCACAGGGGTTAATTTGGAACTTTACTCATGCATGGGGTGTAATTGTTGAGCTTCGCTATCTACACTCATGGCAGACACCGGCGTGGTGTGTCAGTGCCGACCACCATCGCATTGTGTGTTGGTCACCGCTGCATGGGGTATCGAGGTGTCGCAATACTCATGCGGGGTTGTCGATTGACGCCTCAACCGGGCGTATTGCAGGAGTTCGTTTACCACTGGGAGAGGTGTGACGGTCGCCGCTGCTTGAGGTGTGTTGACGCAGATGGCGGCGCGGCGTTAGCTGCGCGCGCACATCGCCGCCGGCCGGCCGCGCCGGCTCAGTTGCGCTGTGGCCTTGGCCGCGGCAGGTTGTGCAGAGTGCGTGCGTCGACCGTTGTCAGTGTTCAAGTTGCTGTTGAGTTGCGAAAGGCTTTAAATCGTGCTGTCGTGATCGAGGTTATGAGTACCTAATTGTGAGTTGTGAGTGCGTTCTTTCGTGCGTTCTTTTGATCTTAGAAATGTAGTTAGTTGTGAATTTGTGATCGATAAGCATTACGTATGATAGCGTCTATATGCTTCATGCCCTCCCGTCACAACCAATTGTATTGCTTATATGGTCGGAGCTGCACCGACCAAGCTTCTATAAACCTATGAATAAACGTAACTGACTGTTGATCCATAGTAACTATGATTATTTATGAGTATGCTTGATGAAGATGATTTGTGATGTTGATGTTGATACATGGATCTGTTTACAATAATTCACGGTTTTGTTAATACAATGGTTTTGCATGGAAATGTACTAATTTTTAGTTGCTCAGATTGGGAAGGTTGGCGCGAGTGGTCAGAGTCAGGTCAGAGTGCTCAGATTGGCATGAGTCTTGCGAGTTGCGACACGTCTCTGAGCTGGCGCCCGGCGGCGGCCGCCACCCGCCATGCGTCTGCGCCACGTCACCCCAAGCAGCGGCGACCGTTACACCTCTCCCAGTGGTGAACGAACTCCTGCAATACGCCCGGCTGAGGCGTCAATCGACACCCCCCACATGAGTATTGCGACATCTCGACATCCCATACAGCGGTGACTTAACGCCTCTCCCAATGGTAAACAAACTCCCGCAATTCGCCCGGCTGAGGCCTCAATCGACACCCCACGCATGCGTATTGCGACACCTCGACACCCCATGCAGCGGTTATCAAGGGTGTTCCGTTAAACCTATACACCCCATGCAGCGGCGATCACGGTTGTTCCGGTACACCTCCCTGAGTGCTAAACAAAACACCTTCCAGGAGACGTATTTTAGGTTCTGTGGGCATCACACGGGCTAGGGGTGTCGACACCCTGCGCGGGTGTTTTTTTTTAGTGTACGCTGGAGCAGCGATGTCGCTGATTCGGCGGACCCCGATACCACCCAGTTTAACTGGTAGTTGGGATTGTGCCAGCGAGGAGTCGGCCATGCTCACATTTGTGACGGCAAAAACGGAACTGGAAATTAAAACATCCAGAGGTTTCAGAGCGTCATTTACTCGGTAGAATAGTGTGGTACGTAGCGTGTATATTAGCTTTGGAACAGCCACGCAGTTCTTGAGAATTGAAAAGCCTGTGTGCGGGTCAAGTATTTCCAGACATTCTGTAAGGCGAACAAGCTCCTTCTGTTTCTCTTCAATTGTTGACGCGAAACCATCAACCGTCACGGGTGCTCCCAGGAGACGCACGTCTTCTTTCGCTAGCGTGAGCATTCCAGGCAGGAGTTTTTGCAGCCGCTGCTGTATTTGATCGTCAGTGATGGTTCCAGTTGGCGCGTACGGCTCACACTTAGTGTCATTAACTTGCAGTCCTATCTCGTGCAGCCGAGGAATGATGATTTCCAGGTCTTCTATAATAGCAGCTGGTTTGCCGGCCAGGGTGGTGTTGTCCAGGTACCAAACTGACAAATCCGAGCGCCTGGACGCTCTGCCGACCCTATCTACGCCTATTGCAAAGAGTGCAGGTCTGGCAGGGTCACCTTGATGTATCTCTGTGGCTGACAGAATCACTGATTCGCGGAAGTGATTCTGTCAGCCAGCCAGCCAGTGATTCTCTAGAGTAAGCCTGCCAAAGCAGCTTATAAAGCCCTAGCAACCTTTGGCGAGCTTCCTCAAGAAAGACATCCCGTCTGATAGTATTGAAGGCATTCCGGATGTCCAGCATCACCGTTATGCGATCGGCGGGGCAGTTCTCGACATAGCGACGCACCGCATGCATCGCCGCTTCGCAGCCACCGCGAACGCCAAAGCCCAGCTGTATAGGAGACAGCTCCCCACCAAGGAATGCGGCCTCGCTGGACATTCCAGCTTTTGTAGCTGGGCGGCGTAGTGTGTTGCCGACGGCGATGGGCCGGATTCCACCGTCTTTTTTGTTTAACGCTACCAGTCGAGACCCATATAAAATAGGTAGGATGAAGGTTGGTAGGTCGCCTCTTAAAATACAATTGACGAAGGCCGTCAGTTCGAGCTTCAGTTTGTCGCCTGCTGCGGCCGTCTTTTTGGAGACCAGGTTAACTATGTGTTTGGCCCTTATGCCGTCCATGCCAGCAGAAGTGCTGGGTAGGAATGACATAAGGGCTGCAATAACGTCTGCCTCACTTACTGCGGCGGGTGAGGGCGTATCTGCTTCTGGCGGGTTCGGCATCTTTAGATCGTCGGGTGCGTTCGGGTGCTTGGACCGGAGTGCCTCGATGGTATCGATTGTGTCAGTTGCCAGGTCTGCCACCTCCTGCCACTGCCCTCACAGCCGCCTTGAGGTCACCATCCGCGATTTTGGATGCTACTAGCCTCTGAAGCCTGTTTCTCTTGGCCTCCAACTCAGACGTGGTATCTAAGTTGGATGACACATTCCTGATGTTTGTCTGTGGCCTGCGAGCTGGTAATGCAGGGAGTTAGGCTCGTTCCATGAAACACCGTGTTTGTCTTTTGATGACTGTGGTTAAGCCTTCGGACGGTTGGTCTTTGGTTGGAGGCTTACGCAGACACATGAACGAAAAGCAGAAGTATCGCGCCCAGGCGGCTAATGATTGTTCAGTCCTCACCTTGTTCAAGGTATCTGCCAGGGCGTCGGCTACACATATGCGCGCTCCCTTCGGAATGATCTGCATGACAGGGATTCTGGTGCACCGTTTAGAAACCAGCTCTACCAAATCCTCCACTGATTCAATGACACCTGCTGCTCAGATAGCTCGGGACTGTTATCGTCAGGGTTGTTATCCCGAAGGCACGGCTGACAGATCCAGCGAGGGAGAGCTGCAGCTGGCGCACGAGGGAGGCCGACACAAGATGCGTGCGCTTTGAGCCTGCATTGGCAGCAGCATACCATGCAGGTTTCCCGGCGGTTGACGGTATGACAATGAAGGCATCTCTTGGAGTCTTCGGTCAAATGAAATTGTTCGGCAATGAGTGGTCCTGCAAAGCCGGGTGGTGGAATATGGGTCGTGATGAGGGATGTTTTTTGCTGGTCCGATGTAGATAGATCGAGGCCATCCGGCGATCCTTTAGAATTCGCTTGACTTTTCCGCATTGGTGTCTCAAACGTGATTAAGTACAAAATACATACAGAGTACACCTTACATAAAATAGTGGTTGGTATCATGGAGCAAAACACCGGAAGGAAACTTTATCAAGATGACGCCTTGCGAGGGAGGTGGTGATGTGTCAATTATAATTCATATAACTTAGAGATGGCACCTTACAGCGTCACGTTTGGCTTATTTTGCCGTCACAATAGGTGGTTTGCAGGCCAAACTTTTCCACTACGTGACTTTGTTTAATTAATTTTAGGGTGACTATCAAAGAAAAATAGTTTTTTTTTAATGGTGCATCGTCTCCCACGTCACGTTTGTCTAAATCAAGAAATGTTTAGCTGCGCCGTGGCTGTCACCAACCCTGGCGAATTCGGCGATATCTGACACAAACAAACTTCTTTTTCTTGAAAATATCTGGAAAATTCTTCCTGACGCCCTCTGGCACAGAATCAAATGTGAATTATAACTAACATACCATTAACCCCCAAAATGTTTTATACATGCTCGAAAACCTGTTAAATTCGGAGCTCCGCCAAAATGGTCCTAGCAGGCTGACAACAGGCTAACAGGCAGGCTGTGTTACTCAGGTATGTGTTAAAATTGAATCCCAAGAGTATTAAATTGTATTCAATTTTATATTCCCAAATGAATCGTGATTGAATCCTTCCAAAAAAGGTGCATCAATAACCAGTCTGGTACTAGCCCATACATACGTGCTAAATGACCCACGTGTAGGGTAGGGTAGGGTTCACATGTTAAATGACCCATTTTTGGGAAGATATATCTCTGATTCTGACGAACCAAATTGGATTCAACTGCTTTAAAAAAAATAGGTCGTTCAATTATATTGTGACGATTCAATCCTTTTTTCACGTAACCCAGCCAAATTCCTACGGCGTACAGGGTGCAGATTTCATTGCACGCTGCACCCGCCGCATCCGCGGCTCGGATCGCATCCCATTTCTCCGCGCGGAGGCGCCCCGAGCCAAATAGCGCGCGCCTCTCAGCTGTTGTGGCCTTGCAAAATCGCAATGTCCCAATCGGTAACTAGCCGCACCCTTGAATGGGCACTTCGAAACAAATCGCCGGCACTAAATAGGTCGCCGTCGACGTGCATCGATGAGCTTCTGATTGCATTGCCAGCTGTTTTCTTCAGTGGTTGGTAATTGTAAAGGATGAGCAGGTATATAATCACAACAAGCAGAACGCAAAATATATTTTCCACACCATTGCGTAAAAAAGCAATACGGGAAAAGCCCGGAGTTTGATGGAATCCGAAAAGGACTTGGCAAGAACCGGTCGTTAAAAGTGTGGAACGCTTATCAAGATTAACTTGAAATATCTCTCGGAAGGAATATGCAAAATGCGAAATGCGATGAATCTACATCATATTTTGGCCTCGTCTGTCGATTTCAAGTGCTAACTCCATTTTTGTGAGAAAAGGTAATTATTTCCCTTTAAAAATTATGTAGGTTTTAAAGGCAATCGCACGGAGCAGTTTATAATAGGTCAATAATGAAATATTAACGAGCGCTCCCTGTTCCGCATAGCCGGATGTTTACCTATTCCATATGCAAATCATCGATTGACGACCGGCGCGGTGCTTAACTATTCCATATGAAGAGCATTGATTGGCGTTCAGTAGGGCGCTTGATCGTAACAACAATACAACGGCCAAAGAATATATACATTTTTACCATGGCACATTTCTAAGCAGTCGATAAAATATCTGTCAGCTGATACGATTGATTTCCATCTTGAGGTGGCATAATTTATTGAGAATTCGATTTAATCCTGAAGATTAAATGGATTAACTACTCAAGGACTGATGTCATAAATTTCTCAAACATTCAAAGCTTAAGCTCTTTCGCAACGAATTTAATCTTCCTCGAAAATTTACTCACCATCAAGTATGACAAATGGTTGCCAAAAACAACCACCGCCATCATGCAGTGTACTGGCCTCATGGATAATTTCCATACACATATAGGATTACTCCTAATGTGATCTATTTACAGTATTCTAATACAAACGATGGTTGATCATTATTACCATCATGCAGATGGTAAAAGGCCTGGCCCAATAACAGATGGTAAAAACTGACCTATTATTATCTACATCCAGACAGGCTTAATGTGTTTTTCTTCTGAAACAGCTACGAGCGTCAAACACTCGCAGATCGCAGTTTCTCCTGATTCATATAGCTGCTATTTCTGTAATAGAGCGATTGCCGGAAGCGCCTACGTGTCAGCTGCAATGTTGCATCACCACCCTGATCAGACAACTCTGCCCGGTTAGAGTGCCTCCTCGTTCTGGTGCTCTGTCTCTTTGGCGCCTGCTCCCGTGGTCCGACAGCTGCTATGTTAATACTGAAATGGGTTTCACGGACACGACACATGAAACGTTGCTTGTCGGGTGTTGCGTGACATGAGGAGCGGAACGCTGTACGGCGCATATACCGTCCAATCATGAAATGGATGGTAATATTCCGACACTTGCATCATGCGGATGTGATGGAAGGGCCAATGACCTCCCAGCGGGTCGGACGGACGGACACTCACATGATCCTGCGGACCCGCTGCTCTTCCTGCTGAAGTCCTCAGAGCTGTTGGTCTTCCGGCGGAACTCGACCCGCAGGTTCGGGATGTGGAAGGTCGGCAGCCCCGCTGACGTCACGGCCGCCATGTTGTCGGAGGAGGTGTGGTGTCGCAGCGCGGGTGTCCGCCGGTGGTCTGGCGAGTTCAGCACCAGGTCATCCAGCTTCAACTTGTTACGCTGGTTCCTGGCGGAGAGGCAGCATGTTTAGAGTCGGACATATGGGCGACTTCGTTAACGCTGGTGGTTTGTGGTAACAAGTTCAAAGAAATTCAGCATTGTGTTATATGGGTATGATTTATATGTCTGGATTGCCTTAGCTCCAATACCTCCTGTCGGACAAGTAAGATAGTCACCAGATGTCTCTAAAATATATATTTTGGAGAGACCATGATGCACATTGCTGGCCCTAATTAAATTACTAACTTTTCAGTCATCTGTGAAAGCTTCTGTCCGTCAGATAATATAGTCAACAGCTGCTTTTGCCATGCAAATATTGTTGCAAGCAGCAGTCACTTAACCCGCGCTTGACCGGGTGTGGGGGGGCGAATATTGCCGCCTGAAGAATTTTCGCGATAGCTCAAAACACAATGGAGATATCACCGTGAAACTTTGGATACCTTCTTCCACATCAATTGTACATCTTCTATGCGAAAAAGAAGCAATTTCGTTGATTTTTTTGTTATATTGCAAATTCAGTGACGTTACTACACACGAGTTTTACGATAAAATCAGCTACACTTTAACAGGCCGTACGTACAAAGGCCACTTTTGGAGAAAAATGCAAGAAAACGTCAAAAAATAGAAAATCGCAAGCCCTATCAAATGATTGTCTCAGATTTTGTTTTCCAATATTGTTTTTTGACCCCCACAAATACAAATAAACTATTTTTTTATCGGAAAAATGCCCACAAATACATTTTTCAAAGATTCTAAGAAAAAAGGAAATATGTCAGAGAGCTACATATGGACAATACTAAAGCCAAATTTCAAAGTAATATCTGCATTTTTGACTGACTAAGTATGAGTAAGGCTCTCTAAGTATGAGTAACTCAAGACGTCAAATTTTGACATTTCGTTTTTGCATTTGATTAACCAGATACAGACACATAAATGCCAGCACTGTATTTCTGAGACAAAATTGGTCTAGAAACATGCCTTTTTTATTTAGATTTATCAATTTCAAATTTTAACTTATGTGACCTGAACTTGACCTAAGCTTGACATTACCTTTACTTAAATGAGGTCATATGGTAAAATGACCATCACTATCTATTTCTACGTGTAAAATATCCCATACAACATGTGTTGCATGACTTTCTAAAATCTTCTGTGCATAGTGACCTTTTGTGACCTGACCTTGACCTTGACCTTTGCCAACAATCTCATTTTAGCTCATGCGGGATGGGTATTATACCTTTGGAAGCAATTTGGGTGATCATGGTCGCAATAAAATGCTTTGGATGGCAAGCATGGTCCATAAACTCAAATACCTCCATTTTGACTTTTGACCCGCCCTTGCCCTGATATGTGACCTCAATTAGAAAATGTGGAATACGCTTTAGATGCGTCTCATTGAGAGCTTTCGAATGCCGCGTTGCGCGTCTCGTTGCGATCATTGGTTCCGGAGATAATGAGGAGGGGGGGGGGGGCAATATTTGCCCCCGGTCAATGGTGTTCTGCTGAGACCCCGGTCAAGCGCGGGTTAACACGCGCTCTGGAGGATGGGGAGGGGGGGGGGGCGAAATCCGCCCCCTAAGGTTTTTCGAGGCTATCGGGAAAACGGCGGCGCCAAATTTGGCATAGCTGTTAAGGTTTCAAGTACCCACATTTTGTTAAAGTTTTGACCTCAGGTCATCTGAGGTCAGGTCACCAGGTCAGGTCACGCGACTCTACCTTCAAAAAGTTTGCGGTCGTACCACAGTCATAGTTTTTAATCGCTCGGTTTCAAACTCACAGGATTTCATAAGGTCATAGGAATCTACAAGCAGTATTTTTCGTTTTTTTATATCGGTGACCAAAGGTTGGGTCAATTTCGTGATCTCCATTTTTTTATCTGTTCAGTGACCCCTACAGAGTCAGCCGAGGTCGCCCGAGGTAACTAACACGTTTGTGTCAATAACTCTCGACTGAATAAAGATAGAGCGGTTACACTGGCACCAATGTGTTTGTCTCGTCGAGACACGTCTCTCAATGTGCAACATGACCTATACTTGGGTCACCGCTTGACCATGACCTGAGTTCAAATTTCCAAGTTGACCTATTCTGGTCACCATGAATATGAATCGAAGTGCCTTGACAAGGCAAACACGATGGCGTCACAATTATTGCCTTATCTTGATTAGGTAAAAAGCTATTTCCAAACATGTTTTGCCAAAAAATCGCCTTTTGACATTTGATGACCTCTTGAGCCGCCTAAACTATTGACCAGTGCTTAAAACTTGATGACACCATAGCGATTGCAAATTCCAAGAGCTTTTGATTGCTTATTTCCGTTTGTTCCTAGTTATCATAGTTCCCCAGATAGTTGGAGGTGTTTGAAGCGAAGTCCTAAAACGGGAAAATCTGACTTTGATGACCTCTGGCAACCTCAATATTGACCTGAGCCAAAAAATGACCGAAATAGTTTAAAAATGCTTTTCGACTAGCTTTTTAACGATTTGTCTACGTCCCATAGGAGCCGAGTTCAAGGGGGCGGAATTCGCCTCTCCCCCCCCCCCCCCCCCCCCCCTCCAGTGCGTGCAATTTGCAAAGGCCCTCCAGGGCGCGTGTTAAACTTACTTACTCTTACGACTCGAAACTTACTCTAATTGGCCGGATACAATTAATTAATTCCTCTAATTGGGTCTCTAGTTTCTCTTTAACAGCTTATTACTATTTTGCGGGGGAAAATAGCATGCGTCCTACGTAATTCAGTTGGCAGTGACAGAGTCTGCTTCGTTTCCGCTCTGGCCAGGTGATGGCATTGAGTGCCATCACCTGGCCAAGTACTAAGTAAGACCGACTATAGATCGGAAGCCATCGTGTGGGCATCTACTATTTTGTTCCCCTGGGTGTCCTGGTTTGCAATTTGCTCTTCGCACATGCTGCTGTGCGTGGGCAGATAAGGTCAGGTAAGTCGAAAAGGCGCAGGTAAATCATAAATGAGCATTCAACTGGTCAAACTTTGAATTGTGCTTGTGAATTAGAACTGCACAGTTCAATGTTAGTGGCCCAGGTCCATACAATATTCCTAGTTTAACACTTGGCGTAGTTTTGTTTAACTATACTTCTATTTCACACGGATACCACACACGGATACTTCACACGGATGCTGGCCTCCAGGATACAAAGACAGGCAGAGCTTTTGCTGAGCGAACTAACCAACTCCGAACCAACCACCTGGTGATGTCTATTTTTGTTTTGTTTTGCAGATAAGTTTGCCGCTGTTCTAATGTCATACTTTCACGCATGGATCTATCACATTTGCTCGCAATGTTTGGAAACGGCCGTTCTGTGCCGGCTTGACCCTCACTTAGTCGATTAACCCTCACCCTACGGGGACCCCCCACGAGGTTTTTCTTGAATAACTTTTTACACATGCGGCGCATCTTGCTGATATTTTCGGTAGCTGAGTTTACAACAATTATACGCATGCTGTAAAAAATTGAAATTGGTTAAGTAGTTTGGGAGATAATCATGTTTTGATGACGTCATGTTGGTAAAAAAAAGAGAAATATTTGAAAAATCATAGAAAAAAGTTTAAAGAAAATTGCAAACGCAATTCACCACAGATGCAAAATGTCATTTTCTTTAAAATAGCAATCTCGGATTTTCGAAATTTTGGGTTTTTGACTCCTAAAATTAGAAAAAAAAACTGTGTTTTTTTGGGAAAAATCCCCACAAAATCAAAATTTTCAAAGTTGTAAAAAAACGGAATATATGTGAGAGAACTGAGTACGGACAATACCCATACAAAATTTCAAAGCAATATCTTCATTTTTGACTGAGTGATGGCTCAAGTGTAAGAAACTGATGACGTCATTTAAATTTCTTTTCTCTCTTTTTTTGACAAGATACGAACAAATAATTACCTTTTCTGTATTTCTGAGCCAAAACTAGTCTAGGAAAATGCCTTTTTATTTACATTTATCAATTTCTAATTTGAAGTTTTCTGAAGAGCAAAATCGCTGTTCTGGACGTGGTAAATCCGAGGCCATTCACTTGACCTGGAAGGTCATCTGTTGACCTGAAACCTAAAAATCGCATACTGTTAGATTCCTCTCATGACAGGCAACATTCTGGTTCTTACTGCATTGCTCTACGTTGCTTTGTTTGAAAGTTAACCGGGAGGGGGTCTGTCAGCCCCTCCCCCTCCCCCGTAGGGCGAAGGTGAAAAAAGCTCCCGTAGGGCGAGGGTTAAAAGTCGACATCACTTATCGTTTGAGTCATTCAAATCACTTTTCGAGACTTGGATTGGTTACTTATAATGACAGGCTATAAGCTTGTTTGTTTATCCACTCAGCTATGGATGTCAATTGGGTCTTGATCACTCTGACCAACCTTCAAATAAATTCGAGACACGTCCGTCATTAACCCTATTCCCTGCGGGGGACAGATTCAGCCCCTCCCGTTGGTTTTTCACTTGCCGCTTCTAAACTGTTAAGCCTAGCGTCCTGAAAACTTTGTGACTGTTCCCAAAATTTGCATGGCGCGTGTTGAGTTTTTTTTTTTAATCGGTTGAGCAGAGGCGGTTCCAGGCTCCTGTTTTGGGGAGGGTGTTACGAATGCGGTTTTGGGGCGTATTACTTCCTTCGTGGTTTGCAGTGTAATAAATGCGTCAGAAGCAATTGCAATGCAATATGCATCATAGATACTGGGATTGTACATATTTTTGGGGTAGAGGGCACACTCAGAATAAAAAAATGGAGGCGATACCCTCCCTCAAATTAGGTCCAACTTCAAATTAGTAAGATGATAAAAGCGTTACGCGCATGGTGCCCCCCCCCCCCATGTTTTCTCCTGGATCCCGGCTATGCGCAATGTATTAAATTTAACAAATTTCAGCATATAATGCCCACATGTGACGTTCATGTCGTCCCCAAACAATCACGAACAGCACATATTTTCTTCTTCAGAAAATCCCCCATTTTACATTGCCTGAATACGCCTATGATTTTTTCTTTTTTCTTTTGATATATTAAAGACCAGTACATGTGAAGCTCAAACACGTTTTGGGCATGCAATCGGTCGAGCCAAATCGGTCGAGCCACCATTTTTGAACAAAACAAAAATGCTGGGATCCAAAAAGAGAGATCTTGTCATGAGGCACACAGGAATCTGCCCCCCCCCCCCCCCCCCCCCCCCCCCCGCAGGGTTAACGTAATTTTGGCCGCCGCTGGGAATAGGGTTTAAGTAACGGCATATGCCTAAAAATAGGTTCCAATGTATTCCTAAAAATAACTAGAATCTAGTGCAGACTTGTGCCTGGATCCAGAAGTTGGATCCCAGTGGATCCCCCTGGGAGAAAATGCATGCAGATCTGGGATCCTTCTGGATCCAGCGTAAATTGTAGATCCCACGGCAAAAAAATATTATTAGGATCTGAGACCTTTGTGGATCCCTCGGCTTTATTGTGTACCTGGATATGTTGTCCCATATGGATCCCGAGACACAGGACACAGACATCCGGATCTCAGCTGGATCTCGGGATCCAGGCACATGACTGATCTGGTGTACGGTCTTCAAATCAACAGCTTTATCTGGCTGGATATGGTGGTGGCTGCAGTCATTCCAAACTTGTGTTTCGGTTGTTCCTACTGAAGGGCTAGTGTACTGTCACAGCATCACCAGACATTTTACAGATTACATCTTTTATACACATAACACTCCCCGACATGGCGCATCTCACATTTCATGTTCTTTAATGCCTCTGTACCACAAACCTCAGAAGCCCGCTCCGTTCAGACCACGCTCCGGGCGGCGCCGGCCGCCCTGCCGCGCGCTATCACGGACAGGCAGCCGTCCGCGCAGGTCCGGTCGGCCACCGCCCCCCCCCCCCCCCCATCGGAGGGCCGGGACAGCCCCCCGACGGAGAGTCTACCACCCCCCCCCCCCCCCCCATCGGAGGGCCGGGACAGCCACGCCGGAGAGTCTACAACCCCCCCCAATCGGAGGGCACGGGACAGCCACGCCGGAGAGTCTACCCGCCCCCCACCCCCCCCATCGGAGGGCCGGGACAGCCCCCGACAGAGAGTCTACCGCCCCCCCCCCATCGGAGGGGCCGGGACAGCCACGCCGGAGAGTCTACTACCGCCCCCCCCCCATCGGAGGGCCGGGACAGCCCCGACGGAGAGTCTAACCACCGCCCCCCCCCCCCCCATCGGAGGGCCGGGGGACAGCCACGCCGGAGAGTCTACCACCCCCCCCCCCCCCCATCGGAGGGCCGGGACAGCCACGCCGGAGAGTCTACCACCGCCCCCCCCATCGGCAGGGCCGGGACAGCCCCGACAGAGAGTCTACCGCCCCCCCCCCCCCATCGGAGGGCCGGGACAGCCCCGACGGAGAGTCTACCACCCGCGCCCCCCCCCCCCCCCCCCCCCCCCCTCCACCCATCGAAGGGCCGGGACAGCCCCGACGGAGAGTCTACCACCGTCCCTCCCCCCATCGGAGGGCCGGGACAGTCACGCCGGAGAGTCTACCACCGCCCCCCCCCCATCGGAGGGCCGGGACAGGCCACGCCGGAGAGTCTACCACCCCCCCCCATCGGAGGGGACGGGACAGCCACGACGGATAGTCTACACCGCCCCCCCCCCCCCATGCGGAGGGCCGGGACAGTCACGCCGGAGAGTCTACCACCGCCCCCCCCCCCCCCATCGGAGGGCCGGGACAGCCACGCCGGAGAGTCTACCACCCCCCCCCCCCCCCATCGGAGGGCCGGGACAGCCACGACGGATAGTCTACCACCGCCCCCCCCCCCCATCCGGAGGGCCGGGACAGCCCCGACGGAGAGTCTACCACCGTCCCCCCCCCCCCCATCGGAGGGCCGGACAAGTCACGCCGGAGAGTCTACCATCGCCCCTCCCCCCCCCCCCCATCGGAGGGCCGAGGACAGCCACGACGGATAGTCTACCACCGCCCCCCCCCCCCATCGGAGGGCCGGGACAGCCACCGACGGATAGTCTACCACCGCCCCCCCCCCCTCATCGGAGGGCCGGGACAGTCACGCCGAGAGTCTACCACCGTCCCCCCCCCCATCGGAGGGCCGGGAACAGTCACGCCGGAGAGTCTACCATCGCCCCTCCCCCCCCCCCCCATCGGAGGGCCGGGACAGCCCACGCCGGAGAGTCTACCACCGCCCCCCCCCCCCCATCGGAGGGCCGGGACAGCCACGCCGGAGAGGTCTACCATCGCCCCTCCCCCCCCCCCCATCGGAGGGCCGGGACAGCCACGACGGATAGTTCTACCACCGCCCCCCCCCCCCCCCCTCATCGGAGGGCCGGGACAGCCACGCCGGAGAGTCTACCACCGCCCCCCCCCCCCCCCCCCCATCGGAGGGCCCGGACAGCCCCGACGGAGAGTCTACCACCGCCGACAGATCATTATTCGACAAGACAGAGCAAAGCGTAATTTCACGTCAGCACATTAACATGCGTCAGCAAGCGCCGTAAGGATCCGTCGCTGATCCCCAGCATCAGCTCATCAACTGACAATACATTCTGCGAAAATTATCGGTTTTACCTGCGCTCTCTGCTTTATACTCGTATAGTTCCACCGCTGCGTGGCGTTCCCAAAACAAAACTACAAATCCAGTGCTCCCGGTACAGTGCCAACGTTCCTACACTGCCAAACATACGCCCCTGCCGAGCAATACTCCTAGCCGCGCACCGGGGGGGGGGGGGGGGGGGGGCACTCAAAAGTACCCAAGATCCATAAATACCCGAGTCCATAAGTACCTGACCCGCCGAAACGCCGCCGCCGCCAACGGACCATTTTTTACCACCCCCAATCCCAGGATTATCATCGACGGTGTAAGAGGTCTGACGAGCGACAATTGTATCTGAAAGTCTAACCAAAGCGCTTTACTAGATGGACACTCCCAAAATATTTGCAATATATTTGCGGACGGGTCAGAACAACGTGCACATGCTCCATTGTCCCAAATGCGAAATATGCACAGGATTTTATTTGTGGTCAAAAGCCTTTGTAGTATTCGTATATTCGTAGTTGCAACCAGCGCAGCTAAAAATAATTGGTAAGTTCATAAACATATTTAAAAGCACTGTTCCACGAGGCCCGTTCTATATGCAAGCCCCTTTCCCATTTATCTTGGGCTTTAATAGGTGTACTGAGTACTGACTCCACTATCCTTTACCATTAGACTGTATGACCATTTCGCCGTTTTATATGTATTTGTAAGCATCTCGTAAATATCAGGCTCAGCATACTCCACCTTTGTCGGCCAATCATTGGCCAATCTCCTTTTCCAGTCTCGTGATATCCTTACCAAGATGATGTGCCACGTCAGAAAATTACCGCAAGGATGCTTCCTTTGTAATTCGTCACTGATCATGATGCGCCTTCCGCGGACATTATACAAGTCTCGGACCCTCAGGATGCCATGCGAGAGCAATCTTTGCTTCGGTATAGTAGGGTGATTGTCCAAACGCAACGCCTGGTTGAACCAAAGCAACTTATTTAAGATTGTTTGCCCAGTTACTGTGCCAGTGAGTTGCGGCCAATCTTGAATGGTCTCGATCCAGAATTGATCACTGATAACCGTACTGATGTCAGCTTGTGATATGTAGCACTGGAATATGCTAAGATTATCCGCTACGCTCAGCTTAGTTTTGACCACTTGTTTCCATTTCCCGCATTAATTTTTATCCAGATATGTCCTAACCCACGTTATTTTAAGGCTATCTGCCTGCAGAGACGGGTCCGGCACTTGACGGTACCCTGAACAGCACTGATTTGCATTGTTTTTCGCTTTATTTTATCCTTTTTCTTGTTCCAAATGAAATTGAATATTATCTACTCTATTTCTTTGAGCTGCCCGCTTATTGGTTTTTCTAACACGGACATGGTATATGCAGAAATATACTAACTGAGACAACGCCACTGGCGGTCGCAGAGGGGAGGGATGGGGGAGGGGAGGGGGCACGGGGACCATGCTCCCCCTTGGCATTCATAGGGGGACCAACGTATCTTCTTTTGCCCCCCCCCCCCTTTGCTCGAGTCATATTTCGTATTTATACACACCGTGAGTTTCCTGTTGTATTCAATTTCGATACGGAATAAATAAATGATCAGTGCGACCTGTTAGTCACTGTGTGACTGAATTACGCTGCCATCCCTGTAGTACGAAAATCCGTTGTTTTAAAGGAAAAGACAAGATAGAAGCAATCTATGCGCTACTATTTCAGTGTGGTAATTTGACGCAGTCGCTGGTTTTCTGAATCTGACCACCACCACCTCTCTGAGGTCAAACGTGTGGTCGTCTCGGTCGTCTGTTGTGGGCGTTGTTGTTTTCTTGTCAAGGTCGTCAAGTCCCTTCTGAACTCCTTCAATCCGGCGCTGGAGCATACGTTCTCCAGTACATCGGCCTGCGCTAAGGCAAGCCCACCAAGCTGGCGCCAGGACTCAGCAGAATCCTGCCGAAACGCGTCGCCGCCAGCGCCGCCGAGTGGCGCCACATCCAGCCCGCGTACGAGCGGTACCGGAGGCTGCTGGGACGGCACCGAGTCCCAAGTGCAGGCCGAGCTGAGCGTAGTGGGCAGCCATGTGGCGGGGACCGACGCGATGACGCTCCGGTAACGGCTATCGCGGCGCTCAATGCGTGCCCCGCACCATCTTCCCGAGCGTCCATGCGTTGTTGCGAGCGCTGGCCGTGCTTCCGGTGTCCACGGCGGAGGCAGAGCGCGTCTTCTCCAGAGCGCTGGCCGTGTTTCCGGTGTCCACGGTGGAGGCAGAGCGCGTCTTCTCCAAAGTGACGAGCACCCCGACTGCGCCCAGCGTAACGACGGTCGAGAGCCGACTGGCGGCGCTGGTGGTTATTCAGACGCACCGCGAGCAGCTCCCAACCACCGCCGAGGTGATGGATCGCTTTGCAGCCTCAGGAGTGCGTCGACTGGACTTAAAACAAACTGATGGTGCTTGGTGCGTGAGATGCTATCTTGCAAGCTGTCTTTCAATTTCAGTGATGCGAATGAATAGATTCCGCTGAACCCGCGCCCCGCTGGGAAGGGGTAAATTGTACCCCACCCCACCCGCTATTTCTCGATAACTTGAAAAATATAATAGATATCGACGTGAAACTTCCAGTACCTTATTGAGCATCCATGTTACGTCTTCTAATAACATTTTAATTAAATTGATTCTGCTCTTTGGGAGATAATGACGTTTTAATGACGTCATGTCATGCCATTTTTGGTGGAAAAACGATAAATGTTGGACAAATCGTAAAAATATAATTGTGATGCAAATTGAAAATAAAAGACGTCGTAAGGACGGAAATAACACTTTCTTCAAAATAGCTATCTATAATTTTCGACATTTTGGGGTTTTGACCCCCAACAATAAAACAACGGATTTTTTGCGGGAAATTTCCACAAAATCAAATGTTTTGAAGATGTTAAAAAAACAGAGTTTATATTAGAGAACCAGGTATGTACGATACCCAAACCAAATTTCAAAAGCAATATCTTTATTTTTGACTGACTTATGTCTCTCTAAGTATGAGTAACTCATGACGTCTTTTTCTGAAGTTGCGTTTTTTGGCCTTTAATGACAAGATACTGACAAACAAGTTCCACCCCTGTATTTCTGAGGCAAAACTGATCTAGACACATGCCTTCTATTTATATTAATACATTTCAAATTTTGAACATACCTCCTGGTTCTCAAACATAAATTCCGTTTTTTTTAACATCTTCAAAACATTTGATTTTGTGGAATGTTCAAAATTTGTGACCTGATCTTGACCCGAACTTCACCCTAAGGGCCATGATATGGAGTCAGGTTGTGAAAATGGATACTACTATCGAATTATACGTGTAAAATAACCCATAAAACATGTGTCGCATGAATTTCTTAGACCTAAAGCCAACAGTAACCTTTTGTGACCTAACCTTGACCTTTGCTTACAATTTTACTTTCGCTTATGCGGGAGATATATTATACATTTGAGAGTACTTTTTGCGGCAATAGTCTCAATATATTACTTTGAATGGAAAGTATGGTCATCAACTCAAATACCTCCATTTTGACCTTTGACCTGACCGTGACTTCACATGTGACCTAATTTTAGGAATTTCGGCTATGCATTAGATTCGGCTCATTGCGAGATTTCGATCGCTCCCTTGTGCGTCTCGCTGTGATCATTGGTTCGGAAGATACGAGGGGGGGGGGGGGTAACAAAATGTACCCCACCCAGCGGGGAGTGTTCGACAGGAGACCCCAGCGGACGCGGGTTAATACAACAGCTGTGATGTGAAGTGAAAGCAGTTTGATATAAAATATCGTTCAATATGTACGTTTTTCTGCGTTACGGCCCTAGCCGTAATGCTTCCCGCAGGTCCCCCCCCCCTCAGGGATGTAGGAGCGTCCACGAAAAGTGAGTGTGTGTGCGTGTGGGGGGGGGGGGGGGGTCAGTGCAACTTTGATCTCGTCTTGAGAGAAACCCAACCCCCCGTATGGAATAATTCTTTGCAGATTTGGGTTCGTCTTGTCCTGGCAAACCTTTTGTCGTCAAACAATGGTCTCACCAAGCAAAATACAATATGTTAGAAAAAAAAAATATGAAAAGTGAGGGAGCCATGCCCCCCTGTTCCTACGCCTATGCCCCCCCCTCCCCAGCCGTAACGCTGCCATCGGTCATGTTGGCCCCCCCCCCCCCCTTTTATCTGCCGCCGCAGTGGACAACGCCACGGTGTGTACCAAATGTATTCTACCAAAGGCTGTTAAGCCTCGCTTCAACCATGGGTTTAAACGCCTTTTGAAGTCTCTTTATTTTGTCTGGATAGTTCAGGCCTGCGAGGTCGGTATCAGCTGAATATATGTATCCCCAGGTATTGTATAGGACCCTGTGTCAAACCTAGATCAAAGTCGGTACCTCTTCTATTCCTCCGGTCTTCGTGTCGCCCGGTCCACATTGCAGTAGTTTTACATCTGTTAAGCACGAGGCCTGATATACTGCTGAAGCTCGAAAATTGTTCCATACAGGCGCCTAAGGACGTTTTTGATTCATCCATCATTGTGGTGGTGTCGTCGGCATAGTTTGATATTTAAACTTCAATTTCGCCAAACTTAGGCCTGTAATCCGTGCGTCATTGCGATACCTTGTGCTAACGGTTCTATGCATAGTAAACTGAACACATCATTCATCATTCAATCTCATTTCAATCATTCAAACTTAACCCGGCATTGACTGGGAAAGTTCTCTAAAAGGTATGATACACATCCTACATGAGTTAAAGTGAGATTGTTGGTAAAGGTCAAGGTCAAGGTCAGGTCACCGAAGGTCACTATGCACAAAATGTCTACGCAAGTCACGCAACACATGTTCTATGGATTATTTTACACGTAGAATTCGATGGTGATAGTCATTTTACCACCTGACGTAATGCACGTGAAGTTAGTGTCAAGCTAAGGTCAAGGTCAGGTCACATAAGGTCAAAATTCGAAATTGATAAATACAACAAAAAAAACATGTTGCTGGACCAGTTGTGTCTCAGAAATACAGTGCTGGCATTTATTTGTCTGTATCTGGTAAATACATGCAAAGCAAACGCAATTCATGAGTTACCCATACTTTAGATGCCATAAGTCAGTCAAAAATGGTGATATCACTTTGACATTTGGTATGGTAATTGACCATATTTAGTTCTCCGACATATATTCCGTTTTATATATATTTTTTCGAAGATTTTGTGCGGCATTTAAAAAATGGATTTTTTTAAAACTAAAAAAAACATTTTCACATCCGCGATAACCATGTTGTAGCCTTTGCTATTTGCTATCTTTGTAACCTTCTGGATTGCATTTTGCTCAAAATATGCCATTTGTACGATCTGTTAAAGTTTAGCTGATTTTTGTGTCAAGCTCGTACGTAGTGACGTCACTAAATTCGCTATATCTCGAGAGAAATTAAAAAGACGAAATTGTTTCATTGTTTTTGCACAGAAGACGTCAAATCGATGTAGGAGAAGGTACCCGAAGTTTCACGTTGATAGGTCCATTGGTTTTTTGAGCTATTACGAAATTTCTGCAGGGGGTAGTGGCAGTAGTGGCAGTAGTGAGTGTTATAATTGAAGCAAGTCACGATAGGCCTCACTCGTCGCAATAGAATGTGTCCGACCACAGCTGACCCGGACCGACCAGACCAGGCTCACAGTTCCGGCACCGGCGCCAAGCTGAGGCGACCCGTCGCGTGCACGACTACCTCGTTAAATTGTTAATGGACGCCAGTTGAGCCGCTCTGGGGCGGTCCAGTGGCCCAGGTCCCACCGAGTGGCGTCTGGCGTCACGGCTCCGGCGTGACGCCAGACGCCACTCCGGCGTCACGGCGCTGTCTCGTGACCGACCAGCGACAGCATACTGCGGCATACAAGACACCTGTCCGGAAATTCGTCACTGCCGCCGCTGCAGGACCCAGCACGTCCGTCCAGTGAGTGAGGGCTGCGGTGTTTTTATCGTGTGTGACCGCTGCGTAACCACACGCAATGCCGGGAAACCGGGACCGGTGGCGTGGCAGGAGGACCGCTGCCTGTGCGCCGGTCACTGGTCGATGATTGGCTTGTAACGTGCCGCCGCAGACAACATCGGCCCCGATGGCAAGGCGGGGGAGGGGGATGGGGAGGGGGAGGGGGGCTTGGCGGAAGCGGGACAGTGCGTCAGGCCAATAGCTGGTCATTTATTACGCGTTACTGACATTCTCGTAGAAAAATACCTATTGGCGAAGAGCTGGTTATTACAGCGAAGGCTCATTCTAGACTAAAGTCATTGAAGGTGGAGAAATTAGGCTGGAAAATATACCAGCCATGATAAGTTTACATTAGTTTTCCATATACATAAAAACGTTTATCATATATTCTACGCAGTCCAATGTTTCGTTTTAATATGAAAGTGTCCTCCATTTAGTTTATTATAGGTATCGCACATTTTTTGTTATGTTTCATAATGCAACATAATGAAATTCATTATCTATGCTAATTAGTCACATGGGACGACAATGCGTAAAGATTGGCTGATTGCAGATCATATTCAGCATCATGCAAATATGTATGTCATCGTTCATTTCCGAATTGTATCTTGATTGCTTGCGGCTCGCCTCTCCCTTTTCATCTCATGTCATTTCAGATACTGCCCTAATTTTGCGTGCATAATTCCTCCCTAGGCGTACTCGTACTCGTACTTTATAATGTTGCACTCATCCCTTTCATTTTAGTCCACCATCCTTTTGATTAAACAGAGCATTTAATTGAGAGGATTATTAATTGAGAGGATTTGAGCTGCGGAGGGAACAAGCAGAGACGGCAAGCAGCCTGCAACACTGAGCCACCACTGAAGCTTAAAGTCCCGTGGCAGATCCGCAAACATTTCCTAAACTTATAATCTTATGGACACATTTTCAGAAAATAGCTGGTCATTAAGACCAAAACAGGATGTAAATGCGTCGACCACCATCAGTTTCAAAGTGATGAACTTCAAATATCGCCTAAAATAGCTTTCTAGCCAACAATTTCTCATATATCCTTCAACCATCAGAAGCATTTATCAGCTATTATTACTTGACACGCGTAAAATGCACCCCTTTTGATCCTGGACACAGGAATTATTACGCGTCGGCGCTGGAATGACTACGAGTGGAATCCGATTGTACATTAACTTAGCATGCAGTGAGCCGATAAGTGACCGATAAGTGACCGATAAGTGACCGATAAGTGACCTGAC
>JAXIVJ010015777.1:0-30629 GCA_036785665.1 Chirona hameri
GGGACAGAGGGCAGGTGGTGACGGACAGACGGGACAGAGGGCAGGTGGTGACGGACAGGCCGTCAGGCGGGACAGAGGGCAGGTGGTGACGGATAGACCGTCAGGCGGGACAGAGGGCAGGTGGTGACGGACAGGCGGGACAGAGGGCAGGTGGTGACGGACAGGCCGTCAGGCGGGACAGAGGGCAGGTGGTGACGGACAGGCCGTCAGGCGGGACAGAGGGCAGGTGGTGACGGACAGACCGTCAGGCGGGACAGAGGGCAGGTGGTGACGGACAGGCCGTCAGGCGGGACAGAGGGCAGGTGGTGACGGACAGGCCGTCAGGCGGGACAGAGGGCAGGTGGTGACGGACAGGCCGTCAGGCGGGACAGAGGGCAGGTGGTGACGGACAGGCCGTCAGGCGGGACAGAGGGCAGGTGGTGACGGACAGGCCGTCAGACGGGACAGAGGGCAGGTGGTGACGGACAGGCCGTCAGGCGGGACAGAGGGCAGGTGGTGACGGACAGACCGTCAGGCGGGACAGAGGGCAGGTGGTGACGGACAGGCGGGACAGAGGGCAGGTGGTGACGGACAGGCCGTCAGGCGGGACAGAGGGCAGGTGGTGACGGACAGGCCGTCAGGCGGGACAGAGGGCAGGTGGTGCAGCGCAACTCACAAACCCTGTCAAGAGAAGGCTTGTGTTGGCTGCTTATGTTACGATTTGTGTGTTGAGGAGCGCAGAGTTTGGTACTTTGGACTTCATAAACTGGAACATTTAGGATGTGCTTCCTGCGATACTACTCCCTTGATGTGTAGTATTATCCACCGCATGAGTTTTGAACGTCTCCGATGCTTTGCAAGGCCTGTTTTTTTAATTGACAAAACGTTGGCTATAGATATTTACAATATCAGTCGTACCCTTTGTATCATTTAAAGTGCCACGAATGGTGCTAATATATATCTAAGTTGTACAGTCAAGGGCGGCCCCAGGCGGCTGATGAAGAGGGGTGGGGGAGGGGCAACTTGACCAAGAGGGTGTCGAGGTTCGTGACCAGGGGCTGGGGAGAAGCCATTTTTTTACAAGCAGTAAATCTTATGCATGCGATAGCAGTGTATAATATTGCTTTGTGTCTCGTGCGGACTTCAAAAATGTTATTGAACTAAAAAAATAGGCAGGCTTTTGCGAAGGGCTTGAAGAAAATTTGTCACAAAAGCTGCCCTTAAACATGGTAACACCAATGGTATTTACGTGAAATGGACACCCACACAACTGTTATTGCGCCGCGAAGCGGGTCCAAAATGTGAGGTTTTGAGCGGGCTGGAGAAGTAATTTTTAACCAGGATGCAGGGTCAAAACGAGAAAATATGTCTGGAGCAAAAGGTGGGGGTCAACAGTCATGCCCCCCCCCCCCCCCCCATTTAAGGCCAAAGGTGGGGCTATGGCCCCATGCCCCCCTCCTGCGGCAACCAGTGTGTACAGTCTATATTAGACCCTTTTGTACTGGAAAAGAGCAGTGATTTATTTGCGCCGCGTAGCGGCACGGATTTTTTTGCTTTATTGTTTTAGTCTGGATACATAGACCCTCAAAAAATCGATAGGTTCTATATGTATCAGCCCAAGGGCACCAATGGAGCCACTCAATGAGATTCTTCCAACGCAAAGATAAAAGGTATGTCGCCTCAGTGGCACACAAAAAATGTGATATTTTTGTACTTTTTTCTCAGAAAATTATAACAGCTTGGTTGCAGTTGCTTACCAGTTTCAAATAAGTTCAATGGATTTCCAGCCATGAATCGCATTATTTATTTAAAAAATCCCAAACGGCTGGCACTATGGATTCGTTCGCGACAGAAACCGATAGTCATCGTGACACCGGTGATTTATCAAGACGCATGGTGTGGGTAATATGTGCCGCCAAGTGGTGCGCTTTTGGTCTCTTGATTTTGCACCATTTCGCATAAAATATGTGGGTTTTCAGCAATTTGATGGGCACCAGGGCATTGGTGCCCCGCCTCCTCTCCCCCCCCCCTTCCTGGATTCAAGGGGGCCCGGTGCCCCCCCCCCCCCCCCCCCCCTGTTGCCTATCACTATTATCCCCATGCCAATGCAATGATTTGAACTTTGTATTTCAACTTTCCATTGCTGCCATTGCAGCCTGTGTTGAAGTGTATGCGATGCGCAGTCACTGCAAGCCCTCGGACATGCACCATTTAGAAGGTTTAGAAAATAAACTGCCGTCAATGTGCTGTTAGCTTGTCCGGAGTCAGACCGGTAGTGTATTACTTGATCATGGAGGTTGGCACGTCAACAAAAGAGC
Source organism: Chirona hameri (assembly GCA_036785665.1). Lineage (NCBI taxonomy): Eukaryota > Metazoa > Arthropoda > Thecostraca > Balanomorpha > Balanidae > Chirona > Chirona hameri. Next base: position 2,298 of record JAXIVJ010015777.1, read on the forward strand.
AAAAAAAACACCGCATAGTTATTAATGACACTGTCAAACAGGTTTGGTGGAATAAGGATTCACTTGTTAGTCATGTTAGAATTTGGACCGTTATTGTTAATGGTTAGAGGAAGGTTTGACAGTGCCTGTATTAACTAAGATAAATGAAAACAAGGCGCAATAAGCATACTACAGCCATTCCAGCTTCATCACATCACAATCAGGGGGCCATAACTCAGCAGTCCCCCCCCCCCCCTCCCCATCCCAGCCCACATCATGGCCAGACGGTCGTATCCAGCCGGGGCACACCAACTTCATCCAGCTAGGCACGACGCCTTTTTTACAACTGGTGAAACTAACAATATTAGAAGTAAGACTCAAACCAATTTCAAAATCAAATTTACACTTCTAATACATTCAAAAACATAATTTTTCAAACCACAATAAATATACGCCACGATAAATGTCAACCACGCCGAATCTAAACCATAAAAAAAAATCAAATTGCGCATAGCGCAAGCATCCCTCTATATAAATTGCCTGCTATATAAATTGCAGGCCATATACATGACATCCATCTAGTCCATGAGTAAAACAAAGCATCCACGAACGTATTGCAGGTTTCGTCACTTTCTTTTGCTCTTTCTGGAGACTATCCGCCGACTGTGCTGTGTGCTGTGTGCTGTGTTGTGTTATGTGTGCTGTATTGCACCCCGGGTCTGACTGTGATGTGTGCTGTGTGTTGTGCTATGGGCTGTGTGTTGTGCTGTGGGCTGTGTGTTGTGCTGTGTGTTGTACTGTGTGTTGTGCTGTGTGTTGTGCCGTGTGGTGTGCTGTGATGTGTGATGTGTTATGTGTTATGTGTGCTGGGTTGCACCCCGGGTCTGACTGTGATGTGTGCTGTGTTGTGCTATGGGATGTGTGTTGTGATGTGTGCTGTGCCGTGTGTTGTGATGTGTGATGTGTGCTGTGCTGCGTGTGATGTGTGATGTGTGCTGCGTGCTGTGTGCTGTGTGCTGTGTGCTGTGTGATGTGTTATGTGTGCTGTGTTATGTGTGCTGTGTGCTGCGTGGCACCCTGGGTCTGACCCGCGATCTGTGCCGTGCGGCGGCAGGTCGCGGCCGATCGAGCTGCTGATCCCGGACGGCGCCGCGCCCGAGGCGTTCTCTCAGCACGTGTGGGTGTTTCTGGTGGGCAGCTGTGTGGCCGGCACACTGCAGGCCGCGTTTGGCGCCCTGTTCGTGTTCTGCCTCGACTTCTCCTCTGCCAGACAGGTCAGTCTGAACAGGTGTTCTTTTCTGAGAGACAGGATAGACTGAACAGGTGCTCTTGTCTCGTCTTCTTTGTCGCCACTCAGTATCGTTTCCAAAAGTTAACATTCGCTACGGCTCTATGATTTACTATCAACATTGGAACCACAATGCTTTGGCTTATGTTGGGATTACATGCAAATCCAACTAGCCATTTCAAAACGATGAATGGATAACTGAGATTTATCGACGCTGTCGCCCATCGTTACATATGCCATGGCTGCCAATAACGGTCACGGTATGCACTGCACGTGTTTACTCTGCTGCCACCCTGCTGCTGCTGCTGCTGCTGCTGTTACGGATGGTATCGACCGGGACCTCACTTACAGGCCTTGCGTCAGGCGTGGTTAGCAGTGGATCTGTGTTCGTATCCGGTGCGCGTGGGGTGAGCTGCTGCTGACCTGACCCGGTGTCCTCGGCAGGTGAAGAGGATCCGCGGCCTGTTTCTGCAGGCCGTCCTTAGGCAGGAGATTAGCTGGTTCGAGACCAGCGGCGCCGGAGACTTCGCCTCGCGCGCTACCGAGTGAGTCCGGCCGCCTGCCGGCTCTGATGGGTCGGGCTCACCCAGCCGCCTGAGGGCTCTGATGGGTCGGGCTCACCCAGCCGCCTGCGGGCTGTGATGGGTCGGGCTCACCCAGCCGCCTGCGGGCTCCGATGTTTCGGCATTTGGGAGGGGTTCTGAAGAGTTTGGTTCTGCGGCTCAAAAGAAGAGAGTCATGCTTGTTGCTAGTGACCAGATTTGGGAGAGAAAAAAATTTAGTCCGAATGTTTTGAATGGAAGGATTTCCGAGGTAATGTCCCGCGCTAAGCATAGCTTGTTGCGCAGGCCCTGACCCCGCCACCCAATCACGCAAGTAGTAGGCATAATTTAGAGGCGAAAGTTGTACGTGCCCGACACACCTGCCTGGACACGGTCCGCCCCGCCCTCGGACTTTGAATGCGACCGCTGCTACCGGCCGCAGACCACACCAGTCAGGAGCAAATAGCGAGCGCGGAAGCGACTCGAACCCGGGCTGCCACACCGGGTGAGGTCAAAACCCCAGCACTCTCCCGACTGAGCTACAGGGGCAGACAAGTTTGTTTAAATTGTTTGTCATATGACTAATTATTTTTCTCCAGACTGATTAAACGTCTCCTACTGTGAACGGCAGACCAGTTGGTACCCTAATTTTCGGCGATTACTTTTGAAAGCAGTAACTGACATGGACGAATTTCTCGCAATGAACGTTTCAGATCCTGCGCCAATTTTTGTGATTAAGGTTGTTTAATGTCAAATGAAAATTTAGGGCACTTTTCATGCACTCGTATGTTAAAACTTGCGCAGCGAATTAAATATGTGGGTAGAGGCTATCGTGAAAGGGCAGAGCTATGCTCTGACGTCAGAGCTCAGCTCCGCCCTGACTGACCTTGAACCGGCGCTGTCCGACCCGTGACCGCGGTCAGATGCGAGTGGTGGGCAGAGTCGAGGGTGCCCGCCCGCTCGCTCTGAAACGTTCATTGCGAGAAATTCGTTCATGCCAGTTGGTGCCTTCACAAATTATCGCCGAAAACCAGGGTCCCACGCGGTCTGCCGACCACAGTAGTCGTGTTTGGTGTGATGCAACCGCAGCAGCTGCGGCACCATTTAACTCCGAAACACCAGCACATTGACCAGGGTCAAAGCGTTTGCTTTGTTTGATAGTTCAAGCCTTACTTTGTAGCTTAAGCTTTAACTCCCGCAATGATTAATTGTTTTGTGTGTTCGGCCCCCGTATGACAAATGTAGTGTCGGCAGACGACACTGTTCGCCACTGTGTAGCGTTCCCCTGGCATTTGTTCTCCTGTCAGCCACTGTGCATCGTTCCCCTGCCATTTGTTCTCCTGTCAGTCAGTGGTGCAGCGTTCCCCTGTCATTTGTTCTCCCGTCAGCCACTGTGCAGCGTTCCCCTGTCATTTGTTCTCCTGTCAGCCAGTGTGTACCGCCAGAGCCTGGTACCAGCCGCTGTAACGTTAGACCAGGTTGAGCTGAGAGCTGTGGTCGTCCAGGCCAGGCTGTGCTGAAGCTCAGCCCGCCAGCCGCGCTCGACGAAGGGATGGTATAACCGTGGGCTATTTAGGGAGCAATATTATCCGAGGGAGACGTCTTGAATAGCCGCCAGTTACTGAACAGTGTGTCGAAAACGAAACGTCCGAAATTGATGTGAAGTTGCGGCACCTTCAGGTCCTCCTAACGACTAAGGCATTCGGCTTGTGCGCGAGGTGATTTTAACCTGCCATCTTGTCTCAGTGTTTGTTGAGAAACACTATGAACCACTCCTAGGCGCCTCCGCATCTGTTTCCACATAATATGTTTACCAATAAACGTCTCCGTTCGCCTCCGACAGGGACCTGGCCAAGGTGCAGGCGGGCATTGACGACAAGCTGGGCATCTTCGTGTTCATGGTGTCGGTGTTCGTCATCTCGATGTGTAACGCCTTCTACCACGGCTGGCGGCTGACGCTGGTCATCCTGACGGCCGTGCCCGTGTTGGTCGCCATTCTGGCCGCCATCGCCAAGGTAGGCACCGGCACGTGTTGCGTGGGGTGGGTGGCCGCCATCGCCAAGGTAGGCGCCGACACGTGTTACGTGGGGTGGGTGGATACTGCATACTCCACCACACCAGAGGAGGACGTGTTTGATGTCTGGAGGCTATTGTTATTTGTTCTCGCTTGGAGTGGTTAACATATTTTCTATGATTTCGGTTATATTATGACTCCTAATAGGATCAAGGCATTTGCTTTTTATCTGCAAAATATGCTCAGTTCGAATACCAATCATCAGTCGGGTGATTGTGAGAACCTTGACCGGAGTAACAACATATGTGTTAGTGTTGTGTCACAAATGCAAACTACGCCGGCATTGTAGGCTGTGTTCGTCACCGTGTCCCGCCTGTACTGCGCAGGCGCAGTCGACACTGTCGACCATAGACTGTGTTCGTCACTGTGTTACACATGTACTGCGCAGGCGCAGTCGACACTGATGCAGCGTGCCACGGCCGGCTACAGCCGCGCCGGCGACGTGGCCGCCGAGGTGATCTCCGCCATCCGTACCGTGGTGGCCTTTGGTGGACAGCAGAGGGAGGTGGACAGGTCAGAGATGGGAGGGGGACAGGTCAGAGGTGGGAGGTGGACAGGTCAGAGGTGGGAGGTGGACAGGTCAGAGGTGGGAGGTGGACAGGTGGGAGGTGGACAGGTCAGAGGTGGACAGGTCAGAGGTGGGAGGTGGACAGGTCAGAGGTGGGAGGTGGACAGGTCAGAGGTGGGAGGTGGACAGGTCAGAGGTGGGAGGTGGACAGGTCAGCGGTGGGAGGGGGAGGGAGGTGGACAGGTCAGATATGGGAGGGAGGTGGACAGGTCAGAGGTGGGAGGGGGAGGAAGGTGGACAGGTCAGAGGTGGGAGGGGGAGGGAGGTGGACAGGTCAGAGGTGGAAGGGGGGGGGGGGCGTCACGGTCACGCGGGCAGGGTAGGCTGAGATTGTGGAGAGGTAAGGGTGTATGCAGTGAAGACAGGAATACCATCCACAGCTACTTCCATCCACACAATAAAAAAGTAACTGATTTGTCAAGCTTCCCATGACCTCTGTTTAACCACTGTCCTTGCTATAATCCGCAATGTTTCCCATACGCTTTTCCTAAAGTAGACACTTCTGCTGCACCTAGACTGTTCCTGTTGTGACCCCTGTTGTGACCCTGCTGTGACCCTGTTGTGACCCCTGTTGTGACCTCGCTGTGAAACGGCCTGCTCAGCCTTGGAATTTTAGTCATTTTCTGGACTTTTGGGGTCCAAATAATTTTCCTCTCTTCATTTTTTTTTATCCTGGAAATTTGCTCTCTTCACCTGATCTTACCGACATTGTAGTTAAAATATAATTTCATTTTCTTCATAAGGATTTAATATCTATTACAAATGAGGAACTTTTATTTTCCAAGTAAAATAATGTTTCCAACATGAAAATATTAGTTTTCCTAACAAGGAAATTTTACTCTCCACCAATGGATTTGTATCTCTGGGACCAGGTCATGAACGAAAAATCAAATACTGCTTCTGCTGTGACCCCTGATGTGACCCCTGCTGTGACCCCTGCTGTAACCCCTGCTGTGACCCCTGATGTGTGTGACCCCTGATGTGACCCCTGATGTGACCCCTGTTGTGATCTCGATGTGACCTCGATGTGTCCCCTGCTGTGACCCCTGTTGTGACCTCGATGTGACCCCTGATGTGACCTCGATGTGTCCCCTGCTGTGACCCCTGCTGTGACCTCGATGTGTCCCCTGCTGTGACCCCTGATGTGTGTGACCCCTGATGTGACCCCTGATGTGACCCCTGTTGTGATCTCGATATGACCCCTGCTGTGACCCCTGCTGTGACCTCGATGTGTCCCCTGCTGTGACCCCTGTTGTGACCTCGATGTGACCCCTGATGTGACCTCGATGTGTCCCCTGCTGTGACCCCTGATGTGACCTCGATGTGATCCCTGATGTGACCCCTGTTGTGACCCCTGCTGTTACCCCTGTTGTGACCTCACTGTGATCCCTACTGTGACCCCTGTTGTGACCCCTGCTGTGACCCCTGTTGTGATCCCTGATGTGACCCCTGCTGTGACCCCTGATGTGACCCCTGTTGTGACCTCACTGTGACCCCTGATGTGACCCCTGATGTGACCCCTGATGTGACCCCTGATGTGACCCCTGCTGTGACCCCTGATGTGACCCCTGATGTGACCCCTGATGTGACCCCTGATGTGACCCCTGTTGTGACCCCTGTTGTGACCTCACTGTGACCCCTGATGTGACCCCTGATGTGACCCCTGCTGTGACCCCTGATGTGACCCCTGATGTGACCCCTGATGTGACCCCTGTTGTGACCCCTGATGTGACCCCTGTTGTGACCCCTGATGTGACCCCTGATGTGACCCCTGATGTGACCCCTGATGTGACCCCTGATGTGACCCCTGATGTGACCCCTGATGTGACCCCTGATGTGACCCCTGATGTGACCCCTGCTGTGACCCCTGCTGTGACCCCTGATGTGACCCCTGATGTGACCCCTGATGTGACCCCTGATGTGACCCCTGATGTGACCCCTGATGTGACCCCTGCTGTGACCCCTGATGTGACCCCTGCTGTGACCCCTGATGTGACCCCTGATGTGACCCCTGTTGTGACCCCTGTTGTGACCTCACTGTGACCCCTGATGTGACCCCTGATGTGACCCCTGATGTGACCCCTGATGTGACCCCTGATGTGACCCCTGATGTGACCCCTGATGTGACCCCTGTTGTGACCCCTGATGTGACCCCTGTTGTGACCCCTGATGTGACCCCTGATGTGACCCCTGCTGTGACCCCCTGATGTGACCCCTGTTGTGACCCCTGTTGTGACCCCTGATGTGACCCCTGATGTGACCCCTGTTGTGAGTATGTGACCCCGGTTGTGACCCCCCGGTTGTGACCCCCCTGTTGTGACCCCCCTGTTGTGACCCCTGTTGTGACCCCTGATGTGACCCCTGATGTGACCCCTGATGTGACCCCTGTTGTGACCTCACTGTGACCCCTGATGGGACCCCTGATGTGACCTCGATGTGACTCCTGCTGTGACCCCTGTTGTGACCCCTGGTGTGACCCCTGTTGTGAGTATGTGACCCCGGTTGTGACCCCCGGTTGTGACCCCCCTGTTGTGACCCCTGGTGTGACCCCTGCTGTGACCCCTGGTGTGACCCCTGGTGTGACCTCGATGTGACCCCTGTTGTGACCTCGATGTGACCATGTTGTGACCTCGATGTGACCCCTGCTGTGACCCCTGATGTGACCCCTGATGTGACCCCTGATGTGACCCCTGATGTGACCCATGATGTGACCCCTGATGTGACCTCGCTGTGACCCCTGTTGTGACCCCTGCTGTGACCCCTGATGTGACTCCTGTTGTGACCGCGATGTGACCCTGTTATGACCTCGATGTGACCCCTGCTGTGACCCCTGCTGTGACCCCTGATGTGACCCCGGTATGACCCTTGACCTGACCTGACCCTGCACAGGTACTCTGCATGTCTGCTGTCGGCGCGCCGCTGGTGGCTGTGGAACTCGGTGCTGACCGGGCTGGGCGCCGGCCTGGCCTGGTGTGTCGTGTTCGCCTGCTACTCGCTGGCCTTCTGGTACGGCACGGCGCTGGTCCTGGACGGAGAGTACGACCCGGCCTCACTCACAATCGTAAGCAGAGCGGCCGGCACTGACACGGGGTACGGCACGGCGCTGGTCCTGGACGGAGAGTTCGACCCGGCCTCACTCACGAGAGCGGCCGGCACTGACACGGGGTACGGCACGGCGCTGGTCCTGGACGGAGAGTACGACCCGCCCTCACTCACGTCACGATCGTAAGCAGAGCGGCCGGCACTGACACGGGGTACGGCACGGCGCTGGTCCTGGACGGAGAGTACGACCCGGCCTCACTCACAATCGTAAGCAGAGCGGCCGGCACTGACACGGGGTACGGCACGGCGCTGGTCCTGGACGGAGAGTACGACCCGGCCTCACTCACTCACGATCGTAAGCAGAGCGGCCGGCACTGACACGGGGTACGGCACGGCGCTGGTCCTGGACGGAGAGTGCGACCCGGCCTCACTCACTCACGATCGTAAGCAGAGCGGCCGGCACTGACACGGGGTACGGCACGGCGCTGGTCCTGGACGGAGAGTTCGACCCGGCCTCACTCACGAGAGCGGCCGGCACTGACACGGGGTACGGCACGGCGCTGGTGCTGGACGGAGAGTACGACCCGGCCTCACTCACGATCTAAGCAGAGCGGCCGGCACTGACACGGTGTACGGCACGGTGCTGGTCCTGGACGGAGAGTACGACCCGGCCTCACTCACGATCTAAGCAGAGCGGCCGGCACTGACACGGGAACTGCAGAGGGAGGGATACTGTAGTACAGTGGGCGGTGGGATGTGTCTATGATGGAAGCCATGAACTGTTAATATTGAACGGGAGCTCGGAGTACACCAGGTCCTTGTGTGATATGCTTTACTTTACTTGTGAAATGCGACGGTTCGTCCCTGCATCTACGCGTGCTGTTTAACCATGTGGTGTGGACAAATGTATGTTATGAATTTCTATTACGAACTACTGACCAGGTTGTTTTTCTAGTTTACCTTTTCTGTCTCGTGATAAACCGTGAATATCCGGCGCAGCTTGTATGAATGAATACGGCCTCCGTCCCGCAGCTGCCGCTCCGCCCCAGTCGTGTCTGTTCTGGGCAATATTGTGTGTTACACACACTGTGATGCCCGTGTCCGTGTCTGCAGTCCCCGTGTCTGCAGTGTCCGTGTCTGCATATACTGTGCTGCTATACTGTGCCCGTGTCTGCATATACTGTGCCCGTGTCTGCAGGTGTTCTTCAGTGTAGTGATGGGCGCCATTCAGCTTGGTCAGTCAGCGCTGCACCTCTCCTCGTTCAGCGAGGCCCGTGGAGCCGCCGCCACCATCTTCTCTATCATCGGTCAGTGGTCAGGGATCAGTCAGTGGTCAGGGATCGTTCAGTGGTCAGGGATCGGTCAGTGGTCAGGGATCAGTCAGTGGTCAGGGATCAGTCAGGGATCAGTCAGTGGTCAGGGATCGGCCAGTGGTTAGGGATCGGTCAAGGATCAGTCAGTGGTCAGGGATCAGTCAGTGGTCAGGGATCAGCCAGTGGTCAGGGATCAGTCAGTGGTCAGGGATCAGTCAGTGGTCAGAGATCAGTCAGTGGTCAGGGATCAGTCAGTGGGCAGGGATCGGTCAGTGGTCAGGGATCAGTCAGTGGTCAGGGATCAGTCAGTCAGTGGACAGGGATCAGTCAGTGGTCAGAGGGATCGGTCAGTGTTGTCACCACTGACTGATCCCTGACTGGTCAGGGATTGATCATTTGTAATACTCCGCCACTCTTCAATATGTAGCCAGGAGTGTCCCCACCCTCAATTACAACGATGCACAACACCTTACGTTATCATTGGGCATTAGCATCATTGGTCAGAGGGAGCAGTCAGTGGTCAGACAGCTGGGCTTGTCTTTGTCTATGTCCGTCTGGCAGCCTGCCTGCCTGCCTGCCTGCCTGCCTGCCTGCCTGCCTGCCTGCCTGCCTGCCTGCCTGCCTGCCTGCCTGCCTGCCTGCCTGCCTGCCTGCCTGCCTGCCTGCCTGCCTGTCTGCCTGTCTGCCTGTCTGCCTGTCTGCCTGTCTGCCTGTCTGCCTGTCTGCCTGTCTGCCTGTCTGCCTGTCTGCCTGTCTGCCTGTCTGCCTGTCTGCCTGTCTGCCTGTCTGCCTGTCTGCCTGTCTGCCTGTCTGCCTGTCTGCCTGTCTGCCTGTCTGCCTGTCTGCCTGTCTGCCTGTCTGCCTGTCTGCCTGTCTGCCTGTCTGCCTGTCTGCCTGTCTGCCTGTCTGCCTGTCTGCCTGTCTGCCTGTCTGCCTGTCTGCCTGTCTGCCTGTCTGCCTGTCTGCCTGTCTGCCTGTCTGCCTGTCTGCCTGTCTGCCTGTCTGCCTGTCTGCCTGTCTGCCTGTCTGCCTGTCTGCCTGTCTGCCTGTCTGCCTGTCTGCCTGTCTGTCTGTCTGCCTGCCTGTCTGCCTGTCTGCCTGCCTGCCTGCCTGCCTGCCTGCCTGCCTGCCTGTCTGCCTGTCTGCCTGTCTGCCTGTCTGCCTGTCTGCCTGTCTGCCTGTCTGCCTGTCTGCCTGTCTGTCTGTCTGTCTGTCTGTCTGTCTGTCTGTCTGTCTGTCTGTCTGTCTGTATGTCTGTCTGTCTGTCTGTCTGTCTGTCTGTCTGCCTGCCTGCCCTCCTGACAGCATGCCGCCGTGTTCCGCAGAGCGTCGCTCCCAGATCGACCCGCTCGGGGAGAGCGGTGAGACGCCGGACACCGCCGCCGGTCAGCTCGAGTTCCGTGACGTCCAGTTCAGTTACCCCAGCCGGCCGGACGTTCAGGTCAGTCTGGCGCAATCGTAACACGCGCGTCACGCCGGACATGCATGGCATAAATGTCACACGCGCGTCACGCTGGATGCCCCATGTCATGCAAGTTAATTGTGTGAAACATGACATGCTCTTTTGGAAGGCTCGTCTGTTTCTGTTCACCGTTTCCTCATAGGCTCATACAGACCATTTAGAGTCAACTCATAGTTTCTTACTGATGTTTATACTCCACATCTATGGCTTTCCGTGAAAGTTCTGCTATGTGGTCGTCGTGCCGATTAATTGGTTGATTGTACTGTGATGACACCTTGCTACTGTGATGACACCGTGATGACACCTTGATGGCACCGTGATGGCACCGTGATGACATCGTGATGACACCGTGATGACATCGTGATGACACCGTGATGACACCGTGATAACACCGTGATGATACTGTGATGACACCGTGATGACACCTTGATGACATCGTGATGACACCGTGATGGTATCGTGATGACACCGTGATGACACTGTGATGATACCGTGATGATACCGTGATGACACCGTGATGACACCGTGATGACACCGTGATGACACCGTGATGATACCGTGATGATGCCGTGATGACACCGAGATGACACCGTGGTGATACCGTGATGACACCGTGATGACACCCTGATGACGCTGTGATGATACTGCGATGACACCATGATGACACCGCATTGACATCGTGATGACACCGTGATGACACCGTGATGACACCGTGATGATACCGTGATGATACCGTAATGACGCCGTGATGACACCGTGATGATACCGTGATGATACCGTGATGACACCGTGATGATACCGTGATGACACCGTGATGCCACCGTGATGACACCGTGATGACACAGTGATGACACCGTGATGCTACCGTGATGACACCGTGATGACACCGTGATGACACCGTGATGACATCTGCCTCAGGTGCTGCGGGGTCTGGATCTGACCATCCCGGTCGGTCAGACGGTGGCCCTGGTCGGACCATCCGGCTGCGGCAAATCCACCTGTATTCAGCTGCTGCAGCGGCTCTACGACCCCGACCACGGCCAGGTGAGCAGGACAGGACCAGCGGCTGCACGACCCCGACTAGTGATGTCACTTCCAGAAAATCCCTCAAACTTGACCAAACCGATACCAATTTCAAGGCAGCTATGCTGACCAAAAACCAAACCGATTTTTCCCAACCTGAAAATGACCGATTATTGACCGATTTGCTATATTGTTGTAAGAGGTTGACAAACGAAACTCTGCTGATGTATGCACATTTTTAGAGAAACATTTCAAAGTAGTGTCGATGATCAATATCCAAATTAAACGCCTCACATTCTCATTTCAAATTACGAAAACCTGCAAAACCTGCCCAAATCCCTGGAAAAACGTGGTCAGGCTGATGTATGTCGCTGACTTGCTTGACCGATAAAATACAAATAATGTGTTGTCTGACCGACCAATAACCAATTCGGTATTGGTATTTGTTTGGTATACCAAAATGTTCGTTACCGAATGGCATCACTAATCCAGACCACGGACAATATGAGCCCACGCGGGGCGTCCCCTGAGTCTGGTGGCTGAATCGATGACGTGCACACGATCGGAGGATGTGTGCTGTTCTGGGGGACAGTTAATGTGTCGCTGATATCCACAGGGCAGATTCTGGTACTGCCTGGGCTTTGACAACGACTGCCACTGCAGCCCCGTGGACCCTGACCATGCGTTAGTTGAGACAGGATTTCGGCTGACCGATGATGACCAATGACGACAAATCTATCTCAAATTTCGCCCGATGCGTTTCCCGGCGACTTCGAACACCTCATCGCCTGTATTTATTCGACCGACTTGTTTCCGTGTCTCGACTGACCCGTCTCCCGTCTCCCACTCTGCCCCCGCTGACCCGTCTCCGTGTCTCGACTGACCCGTCTCCCGCCTCCCACTGCCCCCGCTGACCCGTCTCCCGTCTCCCACTACCCCCGCTGACCCGTCTCCGTGTCTCCGCGTGCGTCAGGTGCTGCTGGACGGCCGCCGCGTCTCCGACCTGCGTGTCTCCTGGCTGCGCGGTCGGCTGGCGGTCGTCTCCCAGGAGCCCGTCCTGTTCCCCGTCTCCATCCGGGAGAACATCAGTTTCGGTGAGTGTGCAGAGCCCGGCGACTGGCCGACCGCCGCGGCGGGGATGGCAGGCCCGGCGGCGTACTGACCTGTCCTGTCCCGGTGGCAGTACTGACCTGTCCTGCCCCGGTGGTACTGACCTGTCCTGCCCCGGTGGTACTGACCTGTCCTGTCGGTGGTACTGACCTGTCCTGCCCCGGTGGTACTGACCTGTCCTGCCCCGGTGGTACTGACCTGTCCTGTCTCGGTGGTACTGACCTGTCCTGTCCCGGTGGTACTGACCTGTCCTGTCGGTGGTACTGACCTGTCATGTCGGTGATACTGACCTGTCCCGGCGGTGGTACTGACCTGTCCTGTCCCGGTGGTACTGACCTGTCCTGCCCCGGTGGTACTGACCTGTCCTGCCCCGGTGGTACTGACCTGTCCTGCCCCGGTGGTACTGACCTGTCCCGGCGGTGGTACTGACCTGTCCTGTCGCGGTGGTACTGACCTGTCCTGTCCCGGTGGTACTGACCTGTCCTGTCCCGGTGGTACTGACCTGTCCTGTCCCGGTGGTACTGACCTGTCCTGACCTGTCCCGGTGGTACTGACCTGTCCTGTCGGTGGTACTGGCCTGTCCCGGCGGTGGTACTGACCTGTCCCGGCGGTGGTACTGACCTGCCCTGTCAGCGGTACTGACCTGTCCTGTCCCGGTGGTGCTGACCTGTCCTGTCTCGGTGGTACTGACCTGTCCTGTCCCGGTGGTACTGACCTGTCCTGTCGGTGGTACTGACCTGTCCCGGCGGTGGCACTGACCTGTCCCGGCGGTGGTACTGACCTGTCCCGGCGGTGGTACTGACCTGTCCCGGCGGTGGTACTGACCTGCCCTGTCAGCGGTACTGACCTGTCCTGTCCCGGTGGTGCCAGAGCTGCTCATGATGAACGTATGTACACGCGAGTTTGTTGTAATAACCACTGGTATGAGCCGTTTTATGCCGTGTTATTTTAGAATGTGCCGTTTCTGTGCCGTTTAATTGTAGAATGTGTACCTAGTTACCTAGTTGAAACTATGTGTAGCTATGTAAAGGAAATAGTTCACCTTTAGCATGGGGTTTTGGACTGAGATGGCAGATTTGTAGAGTATATCTAAAAATGGGTTGTGGTAATTACCTCCCTACGTTAAGTAATTTCGACACAGGACTAATTGGGGCCCACTAATTTCATGTCTGCTGTTCCGGGCCACAATCGGGACATGAACGCGGGCGCCGGAGGCAGGACACTCTCTGGCACGTAGTCTCTGATCACGACGCCTCAGCCGCCCGGGCGGCACGGCAGCCCCTTGTCAGAGACTGTACTTGGAGTCAGGCGGAGCGGGGCGGAGCCAGAACGCCAGCTGTCATCGGACGATTTCTCGTGAAATAGACAGAGAAACTTACTTCTTTCTCCACATATATCCATCAGTTGTCCAAACCAAAGTCATATTCGTAGTTTTGATCTCAAGATGGTGCATCTTGAGCTCTGCCCCGCTCCGCCTGACGCCAAGTATGGGTGAATTTCAAGACAACTTTCAAGGTGACCTATTCCTTTTAATAATTGTGTAATTTGTGTCCAGCGTGTATCTTAAAGAAACTGGTGCCAGAAAGAAGACACCCTTGTCTCGTCCGAACCTCGGACGGACTAACCTTCCACCCCATCATCCCAGATCAGCTGGGCTGACCCCTCTCCTTCCCCGGGCCGGACTGACCCTCTCACCTCACTAGGACTGACCCCCTGTCCTGCCCCGCAGGCCGGCCGGGCTGACCCCTTCCCAGGCCTGACCCCTCTCCCCTCCCCTAGGACTGACCCCCTGCCCTGCCCCGCAGGCCGGCCGGGCTGCTCGGATGCGGAGCTGGAGCGGGCGGCCCGCGCGGCCCAGGCCTGGCAGTTCATCACCGCCCTACCCTGCGGCCTCGACACCATGGTCGGCGGCCGCGGCGGCCAGCTCTCCGGCGGCCAGAGGCAGCGGGTCGCCCTGGCACGCTGCCTGCTGGCCGACCCGGACGTCCTGCTGCTGGACGAGGCCACCTCAGCGCTCGACACTGCCACGGAGACGCGCGTGCTGAACGCGCTGGCCGAGGTGGGCGGGTTGGGGTGTGGGTGTGCTGAGACTTGACAGTCGGGATCGTCGACTGTCGAGTGTGGGTCTGGTCTGTGCCCGCTGATGGTCCGGTGGTGTGTGATCAGTTGTCAGTGGTTGAGTTGACCTGAGTTCTCTGTGGAATTTTGTTCCGGCTGTGCCTAGTGTGTGATCCCTATGTGTTCTGCCGAGGATAGGACAGCTTAGATAGGACTGCTTGGGATAGCTGTCTATCACGAGGGTGACAGCAGCTATCCTTGTAGGATAGCGATCCCTGAGGCGCCCCCCACAGGACAGCGTGGCGCCTCAGAAGATGTTGATGTAGCGTCTCGCCTGCCTGACTTGACTCGGCTGCCTCCCCTGTGCCGCTCAGGATATGTTGATGTAGCGTCTCGCCTGCCTGACTTGACTCGGCTGCCTCCCCTGTGCCGCTCAGGAGATGTTGATGTAGCGTCTCGCCTGCCTGACTTGACTCGGCTGCCTCCCCTGTGCCGCTCAGGAGATGTTGATGTAGCGTCTCGCCTGCCTGACTTGACTCGGCTGCCTCCCCTGTGCCGCTCAGGAGATGTTGATGTAGCGTCTCGCCTGCCTGACTTGACTCGGCTGCCTCCCCTGTGCCGCTCAGAAGATGTTGATGTAGCGTCTCGCCTGCCTGACTTGACTCGGCTGCCTCCCCTGTGCCGCTCAGGAGATGTTGATGTAGCGTCTCGCCTGCCTGACTTGACTCGGCTGCCTCCCCTGTGCCGCTCAGAAGATGTTGATGTAGCGTCTCGCCTGCCTGACTTGACTCGGCTGCCTCCCCTGTGCCGCTCAGGAGATGTTGATGTAGCGTCTCGCCTGCCTGACTTGACTCGGCTGCCTCCCCTGTGCCGCTCAGGAGATGTTGATGTAGCGTCTCGCCTGCCTGACTTGACTCGGCTGCCTCCCGTGCCGCTCAGAAGATGTTGATGTAGCGTCTCGCCTGCCTGACTTGACTCGGCTGCCTCCCCTGTGCCGCTCAGGAGATGTTGATGTAGCGTCTCGCCTGCCTGACTTGACTCGGCTGCCTCTCCTGTGCCGCTCAGAAGATGTTGATGTAGCGTCTCGCCTGCCTGACTTGACTCGGCTGCCTCTCCTGTGCCGCTCAGGAGATGTTGATGTAGCGTCTCGCCTGCCTGACTTGACTCGGCTGCCTCCCCTGTGCCCCTCAGGAGAGAGCGGGCCGCACCACGGTGGTGGTCGCCCACCGCCTGTCCACGGTGCGCGGCGCCGACTCGATCGTCGTGCTGCGCGACGGCCGCGTGGCCGAGCGCGGCTCCCACCAGCAGCTGATGGAGCGCCAGGGCCTGTACCACCGACTGGTCAGCGCCCAGCTGCTGGCCAATGACGCCACAGGTTAGCGGAGAGTGGAGCTGCACGCAGATGTGGCCGGGTGGCACCGAGTGCCTGCAGTGTGGCTACTCGGTCGCAGAGGGTACGCCTTAACGGTAGTGGGTATGTGTAGCTATGTATGTATGGACTTTATTCGAGGCATTTTAGAAGAAGTGTTGTATTTCGAATAGTGTTTATCCAC
The DNA here is from genome assembly GCA_036785665.1 of Chirona hameri. Lineage (NCBI taxonomy): Eukaryota > Metazoa > Arthropoda > Thecostraca > Balanomorpha > Balanidae > Chirona > Chirona hameri. Next base: position 18,310 of record JAXIVJ010015777.1, read on the forward strand.
AGTGCTATCATTGTTCAGAAACATAATAAATTTGAACTGTGACACTGAAACGGCCCAGTTATCTGTTCTGCCCTGCTCTGGCTACTCGGTCCTTCTCTGGCTACCCTGCCCTGCTCTGGCTACCCTGTCCTGCTCTGGCTACCCTTCCCTGCTCTGGCTACTCTGTCCTGTTCTAACTACCCTGCCCTGCTCTGGCTACCCTGTCCTGCTCTGGCTACCCTGCCCTGCTCTGGCTACCCTACCCTGCTCTGGCTACCCTGCCCTGATTTGGCTACTCTGCCCTGCCCTGCTCTGGCTACTCTGTCCTGCTCTGGCTACTCTGTCAGACTCTGGCTACTCTGTCCGACTCTGACTACTCTGTCCTGATCTGGCTACTCTGCCCTGCCCTGATCTGGCTACTATGTCCTGCTCTGGCTACCCTGCCCTACTCTGGATACTCTGTCCTGTCCTGCTCTGGCTACCCTGTCCTGCTCTGGCTACCCTATCCTGCATTGGCTACCCTGCCCTGCTCTGGCTACCCTGTCCTGTCCTGGCTACTCTGTCCTGCCCTGCCCTGTCTACCCTGTCCTGCCCTGCTCTGGCTACTCTGCCCTGCCCTGTTCTGCCTACTCTGTCCTGCCCTGGTCTGGCTACTCTGTCCTGCTCTGCTCGGGCTACTCTGCCTTGCCCTGCTCTGGCTACCCTGTCCTACTCTGGCTACCCTGTCCTGCCCTGCTCTGGCTACCCTGCCCTGCTCCGGCTACCCTGCCCTGCTCTGGCTACACGGTCCTGCCCTGCTCTGGCTACACGGTCCTGCCCTCCTCTGACTACTCTGCCCTGCCCTGCTCTGGCTGCACGGTCCTGCCCTGCTCTGGCTACACGGTCCTGCCCTCCTCTGGCTACTCCGTCCTGCTCTGGATACCCTGGCCTGCCCTGCTCTGGCTACCCTGTCCTTACTGATCTGGCTACTCCGCCCTGCTCTGCTCCGGCTACCCTGCCCTGCTCTGGCTACTCTGTCCTGCTATGGCTACCCTGTCATGCTCTGGCTACCCTGTCCTACTCTAGCTACCCTGTCCTGCTCCGGCTACCCTGCCCTGCTCTAGCAACTCTGTCCTGCTCTGGCTACCCTGCCCTGCTCTGGCTACCCTGCTCTGCTCTGGCTACTCTGGCCTGCTCTGGCTACCATGCCCTGCTCTGGCTACTCTGCCCTGCCCTGGTCTGGCTACCCTGTCCTGCCCTGCTATGGCTACTCTGTCCTGCCATGCTCTGGCTACTCTGTCCTGCCCTGCTCTGGCTACCCTGTCCTGCTCTGGATACCATGCCCTGCTCTGGCTACTCTGCCCTGCCCTGGTCTGGCTACCCTGTCCTGCCCTGCTCTGGTTACTCTGTCCTGCCCTGATCTGGCTACCCTGTCCTGCTCTGGCTACCCTGCCCTGCTCTGGGTACTCTGTCCTGCCATGCTCCGGCTACTCTGCCCTATCCTGCTCTGGCTACTCTGTCCTGCTCTGGCTACTCTGTCCTGCTCTGGCTACCCTGCCCTGCCCTGGTCTGGCTACCCTGTCCTGCTCTGGCTACCCTGTACTGGTCTGGCTACCCTGTCCTGTCCTGGCTACCCTTCCTGCCCTGCTCTGGCTACTCTACCCTACCCTCTGGCTACCCTGCCCTGCTATGTCTACTCTGTCCTGCTCTAGCTACCCTGTCCTGCCCTGCTCTGGCTACCCTGCCCTGCTCTGGCTACCCTGTCCTACCCTGTCCTGCCCTGGTCTGGCTACCCTGTCCTGCCCTGCTCTGGCTACTCTGCCCTGCCCTGCTGTGTCTACTCTGTCCTGCTCTGGCTACCCTGTCCTTCCCTGCTCTGGCTACCCTGCCCTGCTCTGGCTACCCTGTCCTGCCTTGATCTGGCTACTGTGTCCTGCCCTGCTCTGGCTACCCTGTCCTGCCCTGCTCGGGCTACCCTGCCCTGCCCTGTTCTGGCTACTCAGTCCTGCCCTGCTCTGGCTACCCTGCCCTGTCCTACCCTACCCTCCCCTGTCCTGTCCTGTCCTGTCCTGTCCTGTCCTGTCCTGTCCTGTCCTGTCCTGTCCTGTCCTGTCCTGTCCTGTCCTGTCCTGTCCTGTCCTGTCCTGTCCTGTCCTGTCCTGTCCTGTCCTGTCCTGTCCTGCCCTGCCCTGCCCTGCCCTGCCCTGCCCTGCCCTGCCCTGCCCTGCTCTGGCTACCCTCCCCTGCCCTGCTCTGGCTACCCTCCCCTGCCCTGGTCTGGCTACCCTCCCCTGCCCTGCTCTGGCTGCCCTGCCCTACCCTGCCCTGCCCTGCCCTGCCCTGCCCTGCCCTGCCCTGTCCTGCCCTGCCCTGCCCTGCCCTGCCCTGCCCTGCCCTGCCCTGCCCTGCCCTGCCCTGCCCTGCCCTGCCCTGCCCTGCCCTGCCCTGCCCTGCCCTGCCCTGCCCTGCCCTGCCCTGCCCTGCCCTGCCCTGCCCTGCCCTGCCCTGCCCTGCCCTGCCCTGCCCTGCCCTGCCCTGCCCTGCCCTGCCCTGCCCTGCCCTGCCCTGCCCTGTCCTGCCCTGCCCTGCCCTGCCCTGCCCTGCCCTGTCCTGTCCTGTCCTGCCCTGCCCTGCCCTGTCCTGTCCTGCCCTGCCCTGCCCTGCCCTGCCCTGCCCTGTCCTGCTCTGCCCTGCCCTGCCCTGCCCTGCCCTGCCCTGCCCTGCTCTGCCCTGCCCTGCTCTGCAGCTTTGTCCTGCCCTTCTCTGACCCGCCCGCATCTTCCGTCCCCTGCAGCCTCTGCGGACGACCCCGGCTCTGCCTGGGCCCCGGCCGGTGGCGTGGGCTGCTCCCCTGACCAGCTGCGTCGCCGCCGCCGGCCCGGCAGCCGCACCGTCTCCATCAGCTCCGAGCCGGACGACGAGCAGCCGGCCAGCCTGGCGGAGGTGGTCAGCCACGTGGCCGCCACCGGGCTGGGGCGCGCTCACTCGGTCCGCAAGCGGTCACTGCGCCGGCGCAGCGTGAGTAGAGCGCTGGCGAGGGAGAAGGACGCACGGGACGCGGATGTGGCGAGGGAGCGGGGCGCACGGGACGCGGATGTGGCGAGGGAGAGGGACGCACGGGACGAGGATGTGGCGAGGGAGAGGGACGCACGGGACGCGGATGTGGCGAGGGAGGGGGACGCACGGGACGCGGATGTGGCGAGGGAGAGGGACGGACGGGACGCGGATGTGGCGAGGGAGAGGGATGCATGGAACGCGGATGTGGCGAGGGAGAGGGACGCACGGGTCGCGGATGTGGCGAGGGAGAGGGACGCATGGGATGCGGATGTTGCGAGGGAGAGGGACGCACGGGACGCGGATGTGGCGAGGGAGAGGGACGCATGGGATGCGGATGTGGCGAGGGAGGGGGACGCACGGGACGCGGATGTGGCGAGGGAGAGGGACGCACGGGACGCGGATGTGGCGAGGGAGAGGGACGCACGGGACGCGGATGTGGCAAGGGAGAGGGACGCATGGGATGCGGATGTGGCGAGGGAGAGGGACGCATGGGATGCGGATGTGGCGAGGGAGAGGGACGCATGGGACGCGGATGTGGCGAGGGAGAGGGACGCATGGGATGCGGATGTGGCGAGGGAGAGGGACGCATGGGACGCGGATGTGGCGAGGGAGAGGGACGCATGGGATGCGGATGTGGCGAGGGAGAGGGACGCATGGGATGCGGATGTGGCGAGGGAGAGGTGTGATGAGCGTCATAGTAAGCAGCCCTCACCCATCAACAGCAATGACTGCGGCATGGAGAAGGACGTGTGAGATTTGGATGAAACATGACGTTGTACTGGATGCAATAGCACTTTCGAGGCAAATGGTGTCTTCTGGGGGTATTTTGCAACCTTTCAGCATGCATGATGCGATGATGCAGTGCTGACGTCACGAATGGACGAGAACGGATTGTCAGCGCCACACACCATGCCTACGCGTTATACCCCAATGGGCCCTGTCGTGTAGTGTGCCAACAACCGCCCGTCACCACGATAGAGACAGAGACGCAAGTCAGAGACGAGCCGCCGACGCCCGCTACTCCGTCAGACCGAGCGGCGGCGGTGGCCGCCGACCCACCCGACGCGACTACCAGCGAGCGGCCGGGGCCGGCGCTCGCCGCAACCGACCGACAACAAGATCGGCACACCTTGCAAGGGGAGGCCGCCACAGCACCTCTGGTCAGCGCTGCCGGCCAGCATCCGGTTGCACAGGCGCACAACGCAACTGAAGTGACACGCCAACCTCATGGCTCTGATACGATTGGACGCGGGGCCTTATACATCATGGCGTTGAACATTTTAAGCCTAAAACCTAAGATTTTAGACCTCCGTCATGATTTAGAATTATTAAATTGTGATATTGCTGTGCTCACAGAAACATGGCTTCGCCCCGAAACTTGCTCACGCTTCGTCACGTTCCCGGGGTTTTCTCTGCACCGTGCCGACCGTCCAGACGGTAGTGGTTACGGGGGAATAGCTGTACTGATAAAAAACAATTTGAAAGTAAAACCACTTAAATCAGTTGTAGGTGCCAAAAACGACGGCAAAATAGAAACGTTTTGGTTACAAGTCAGTAACTCGCACGGTCGTCGTTTTAACCTAGGTTGCGTATATAGACCTCGACACACCGTAGCCGCCATATCAGCCGACCTCGATTTTCTTGAAACTCAAGTGCAACGCGTGTTTCTTTCGTCCACTGACAATATTGTAATAACTGGCGACCTTAACTGCAACCTTCTAGCGCCCGACAACGATATATGTAAATCGAGATTTAATCAGTTCCTAGACAGCCTGGCCCTGCACCAGCACGTGACTAGTCCCACATACGAGTCTGGATCTCTACTTGATGTGTTTGTGTCCAATACGGGAAACTTTTTGAGTGACGTATCTGTCTGTCCATGTCCCTATAGAGATCACTGTATCATCCAAGCTAAATTGTCCATCCCCAAGCCTCGCCGTAAGCCGATTTTCGTCTCATCTAGGCGCCTACATCGCATTAATATATCGGCTTTTCACGCTGCTCTCAGAGCCACTGACTGGAGTGGAGTGTTCTCACGCGTGGAAGTGTCAGACCAGTGGTCTGCATTCATAAATTGTCTCCTCCCCATCCTCGACCATCACGCACCTCTAAAACGTATCAAAATTCGTAACCCTTCCGCTCCCCCTGTATCTGACACCACTCGCAACCTGATGGCACAGCGTCGCAGACTTCTTGTCCATAGTGGTAGGACCCCTGAGTTCATTGCGCTTAACAAACAGGTCCGTTCTGCCATTCGTCACGACACAAGGCAGGACATCGCCAGGAGAGTGCGTGAGCTGGGTCCTACCACCATATTTCGGAATGTACGTCAAATCATAGCGGGTAAGAAGTCTGCCGACCGCATCGTGCCAGAGGCCACCCCTGACGAGCTAAACCAGTACTTTGTGGGCGTTGGTCCCCGGGTTGCGAGTGAGGTCCGGGCCAGGGGTGAGCCCCCTCTCTCCCTGTCCGTCTACCTCGTGTCGGCACATGTGCCTTCAAACTACAGCCTATCTCTCTGTCCGCTCTCCGGTCCTTCCTCAACTCAATGAAAAATTCAGGGGCCTGTGGTGCTGACGGCATCTCTATTCAGGTAATAAAGCTTTGCTTTGCTGCTATCGGCTCCGTTTTACTCCATATCATCAATACTAGCCTATCTTCCGGCGAATACCCAGCGCCCTGGAAACATTCCATTATTCATCCAATACACAAAGCCGGCAGCCAGTCTGAAGCTTCCAATTTTCGCCCTATCTCCATTGTATCTGCCTTCCCAAAGCTCATTGAGCGTATTGTGCAACGTCAGCTTTACTCATACATGTCGGATAACCACCTGTTCTCCTCATCCCAGCACGGGTTCCGCTCCCTGCTCTCTACTGAGACCGCCCTTCTGACTGTTTCTGATCACATCCTTTCGGCTATTGACCACCAGGAACTCACCCTTCTCTGTCTCCTCGATTTATCCAAGTGCTTCGATGTCATCGACCATTCTATGCTCCTCTCTAAACTACGTACATATAACATCGATCCCACCTGGTTTACATCATACCTCTGCGGTCACACTCAGTCTGTCTGTACGGCTGATGGGAGTGGGAACCTTCATTTCTCCAGGCCTCTCCCCAACTCTATCGGAGTTTTTCAAGGCTCGTCTCTTGGGCCTTTACTTTTTCAAATATTCGCTAACGATATGTGCCTGTTCGCGGGGGATGCTCATGTGGTCCAGTACGCTGATGACACTCAAATTTTGTTATCCGGCAAAAAACACCAACTCAATGATCTGGTCAGTAAATTGGAGGACACCCTGAGTGCACTTGATACCTGGTTTCACTCTCATGGTCTCAAAGTAAATACAAGCAAGACCGAATTAATAGCGTTCGGATCCCGCCAAAATTGTCGCGACCTTTACCCTGTTGCTGTTCAGTTCCGCGAAGACATAGTACAAGAGAGCCCATACGTCAAAAATTTAGGTGTTCTGTTTGATAAGCACTTCACATGGGATTCACACGTGTCTTCCCTGGTAAAAAAATGTAGTGGTATCCTCATTGGGCTATCGCACGTGCGGCACAGCATCCCCCGCGAGCTGTTGCCACTTCTTGTAAATGCCTTGGTCGTTTCACACGTTCGGTACTGTTTAGCAGTATTTGGCAATGGCTCGCAGAGGAACATACAACGCCTTGACAAAATTCTAAATTTTGCCCTTCGTGTCATATCTGGCAAACGTAAATTTGATCACATCTCTGACGTGCGAGCTGAGCTTGGCTGGCCCACTGCCCAGCAGCTATACAGACAGCACTCCCTAAATCTACTACACAAAATTCGAAACACCGGGGAACCACAGGCTCTTGCTTCCCAGCTTCATGTCAATTCTGATCTCCGCTCCCGCTCTACGCGACAGAACTCTGACCTGGCCCTTCCACGCGTGAGGACAGAGGCTGGCAAGCGCCGATTTCTATATCATGTTGTGCAAAATTACAATGAGCTGCCTTTAGCGACACGTCACTCAGCCATGCCCGCATTCAAAAGAGCGATACAGGACATGCCTCAACCAGAGTAGCCTGATGTACATATATAACGTAATGTGCGTGTGAGAGCATTGCAGTGTATGTGATGTAATGTGTATGTGAGAGTATTGAAGTATGTGCTGTATGGGAGTATGTGCTGTAGTGAAACTGTCTTCATTTTATATTAGGATGAGTGTACCATTCGTGTTGTCCATGCTTGTATGTGGCTCCGGAGTAGCCCGCTTCGGCGTGGATGGGGTCCAACGTCAAATACAATACAATACAATACCCCACGGGTCTGACTCCGTCGCAACCAAACCAAACGTGCCGATCTGCAGGCGCTGCCGGCGGAGGGGGAGCCCGTCTACCGTCCGGTCTCCATGTGGCGTCTGATCGGTATCAGCGGGTGATGACTTTGTCCCTCCGTTCCTCTGCAGGTGGCGCTGCCGGCGGAGGACGAGCCCGTCTACCGTCCGGTCTCCATGTGGCGGCTGGTCGGAATGAGCGGGTGATGCTTTGTCCCTCCGTTCCTCTGCAGGTGGCGCTGCCGGCGGAGGACGAGCCCGTCTACCGTCCGGTCTCCATGTGGCGTCTGATCGGTATCAGCGGGTGATGCTTTGTCCCTCCGTTCCTCTGCAGGTGGCGCTGCCGGCGGAGGACGAGCCCGTCTACCGTCCGGTCTCCATGTGGCGTCTGATCGGTATCAGCGAGTGATGACTTTGTCCCTCCGTTCCTCTGCAGGTGGCGCTGCCGGCGGAGGACGAGCCCGTCTACCGTCCGGTCTCCATGTGGCGTCTGATCGGTATCAGCGGGTGATGACTTTGTCCCTCCGTTCCTCTGCAGGTGGCGCTGCCGGCGGAGGACGAGCCCGTCTACCGTCCGGTCTCCATGTGGCGGCTGGTCGGAATGAGCGGGTGATGACTTTGTCCCTCCGTTCCTCTGCAGGTGGCGCTGCCGGCGGAGGACGAGCCCGTCTACCGTCCGGTCTCCATGTGGCGTCTGATCGGTATCAGCGGGTGATGACTTTGTCCCTCCGTTCCTCTGCAGGTGGCGCTGCCGGCGGAGGACGAGCCCGTCTACCGTCCGGTCTCCATGTGGCGTCTGATCGGTATCAGCGGGTGATGCTTTGTCCCTCCGTTCCTCTGCAGGTGGCGCTGCCGGCGGAGGACGAGCCCGTCTACCGTCCGGTCTCCATGTGGCGTCTGATCGGTATCAGCGGGTGATGACTTTGTCCCTCCGTTCCTCTGCAGGTGGCGCTGCCGGCGGAGGGGGAGCCCGTCTACCGTCCGGTCTCCATGTGGCGTCTGATCGGTATCAGCGGGTGATGACTTTGTCCCTCCGTTCCTCTGCAGGTGGCGCTGCCGGCGGAGGACGAGCCCGTCTACCGTCCGGTCTCCATGTGGCGTCTGATCGGTATCAGCGGGTGATGACTTTGTCCCTCCGTTCCTCTGCAGGTGGCGCTGCCGGCGGAGGGGGAGCCCGTCTACCGTCCGGTCTCCATGTGGCGTCTGATCGGTATCAGCGGGTGATGACTTTGTCCCTCCGTTCCTCTGCAGGTGGCGCTGCCGGCGGAGGGGGAGCCCGTCTACCGTCCGGTCTCCATGTGGCGTCTGATCGGTATCAGCGGGTGATGACTTTGTCCCTCCGTTCCTCTGCAGGTGGCGCTGCCGGCGGAGGACGAGCCCGTCTACCGTCCGGTCTCCATGTGGCGTCTGATCGGTATCAGCGGGTGATGACTTTGTCCCTCCGTTCCTCTGCAGGTGGCGCTGCCGGCGGAGGGGGAGCCCGTCTACCGTCCGGTCTCCATGTGGCGTCTGATCGGTATCAGCGGGTGATGACTTTGTCCCTCCGTTCCTCTGCAGGTGGCGCTGCCGGCGGAGGACGAGCCCGTCTACCGTCCGGTCTCCATGTGGCGGCTGGTCGGAATGAGCGGGTGATGCTTTGTCCCTCCGTTCCTCTGCAGGTGGCGCTGCCGGCGGAGGACGAGCCCGTCTACCGTCCGGTCTCCATGTAGCGTCTGATCGGTATCAGCGGGTGATGACTTTGTCCCTCCGTTCCTCTGCAGGTGGCGCTGCCGGCGGAGGGGGAGCCCGTCTACCCTCCTGTCTCCATGTGGCGGCTGGTCGGAATGAGCGGGCCCGAGTGGCCATTCGTGCTGGTCGGCGTGCTCGCCTCTGCCGTCTGCGGCTGCGCCATACCCGTCTACGCCCTGTTCTTCGGTGATGTGCTGGCGGTGAGTGATGTGCTGGCGGTGAGGAGCGGTGTTCGCATTGGTGATTTCTGTCGCACGCTGGAAATGTGGTGTGACAATCTAACTTTGTGCACTTTGGTATGTTGTGGCTTGGTCGGCAATGGTCACAGCAAATGGGTTTTGTTTGTGTAATTGGATTAATCGGTGTCACTATTAAAACCAATTGTGTGAGCAGTCTTTTATTTGTTCACTGAAACCGCACCTGGGGGTTGGATTACTGTAAGATTATGGTGTGCGTCGTCATATACCTGTGACCATGTTTGTATTTAATAACGCAATACCGCATGCATGAGATGCTGATTAAGCTGGGACAGAGTCGCTGTCGTGACAACCACGGAATAGGCCACGAAGCCACCGAGAGTACCGACCAATTCAAAGTGTTTATATCGGTGTTGGAAGATGTTTTTTATTGCAGCAATGTATGTTGTGGGCATGCCACATGTTTATGTTTGTGTGGGCTTTATATTTTGCTATGGCTGTAATATTAATCTGGGATGCTGTGCCTTGAATGATGGAATGAGTTCGGATTCCCGACGAATATGCTGTCTTACAGTCCGGGTGCTGTCCGGGTGCTGTCGATATTAGGTGTCGATATTAGGATAGTATTGTCGACTGTCGATATTAGGTGAGGGTCATTTCTGACGATGTGTCATATTTGCTGGTTTTCACAGAATCTGGCTGAATTGGATCGACAGCTAGCGCAGGAAAAGGCTGACTTTTATTCATTAGTCTTCCTCATGGTGGGACTGGGACTTGGCGCCGCCATGTTTCTTCAGGTACGAGACCGCGAGACCGGTTGACGTCCGGTGGCCCTGTGGCCTAATGGATAAGGCGTCGGATTCCGAATCCGGAGACTGCAGGTTCGAGTCCTGCCAGGGTCGAGACTTTTCTGTAATGGCAGTGGGATCAGAGGGTTGTTTTCTTCTGCCAGAATCGTAACATTTATGTGCTGGCAATGGCTTACAGACGGATTTTTTTTCCTCCTGTGAGTGACATCTATGTTTGGGTGCCGTCGTTGCTGAGGCTATCAGGATACTTAAAGAGTGCGTCTCCACAGTTATACTTTGCCTACTATTATGACGAGTATTCGCCCCTGACGCGCGATACAATTTTGTAGTGAAACACGTTAAGCGAAGGAATGAATGTAAAATTGTTTATGTTAGTATTCCGCTCGAACGTGACGTTTAGACCGATATCCTCACCTGACTTGACCTGACCTCATAGCGCCATGTCCAGTGTAGCCGGCCTGCAGCTGACCTGACCTGACCTGACCTGACCTGACCTGACCTGACCTGACCTGACCTCTCAGAGCGCCATGTTCAGTGTAGCCGGCCTGCAGCTGACCTGACCTGACCTCTCAGAGCGCCATGTCCAGTGTAGCCGGCCTGCAGCTGACCTGACCTGACCTCTCAGAGTGCCATGTTCGGAGTGGCCGGCCTGCAGCTGACCTGACCTGGCCTGGCCTGACCTGGCCTGACCTGACCTGGCCTGACCTGGCCTGACCTGGCCTGACCTGACCTCTCAGAGTGCCATGTTCGGAGTGGCCGGCCTGCAGCTGACCTGACCTGACCTGACCTGGCCTGGCCTGGCCTGACCTGACCTGACCTGACCTCTCAGAGCACCATGTTCGGGGTGGCCGGCCTGTAGCTGACCTGGCCTGACCTGACCTGACCTGACCTCTCAGAGCACCATGTTCGGGGTGGCCGGCCTGTAGCTGATCTGACATGACCTGACCTGACCTCTCAGAGCGCCATGTTCGGGGTGGCCGGCCTGCAGCTGACCTCCAGGGTCCGTCGTCTCACCATGGTCGCCATCCTCCGGCAAGAGATGGCGTTCTTTGACGAGCCGGCCAACTCTGTGGGCGCCCTCTGCTCCCGGCTCGCCACCGACTCTTCAAACATCCACGGCGTGAGTGCAGACTCGGCGCGCCGCCCGGACCCGTGGGGTGGATGGGACGTCCCTCTGTCGGCCGGGCCGGACCCGTGGGGTGCATGGGACCTCCCTCTGTCGGCCGGGCCGGACCCGTGGGGTGGAGGGGGCGTCCCTCTGTCGGCCGCCCGGACCCGTGGGGTGGAGGGACGTCCCTCTGTTGGCCACCCGGACCCGTGGGGTGGAGGGACGTCCCTCTGTTGGCCGCCCGGACCCGTGGGGTGGAGGGACGTCCCTCTGTTGGCCGCCCGGACCCGTGGGGTGGAGGGACGTCCCTCTGTTGGCCGCCCGGACCCGTGGGGTGAAGGGACGTCCCTCTGTTGGCCGCCCGGACCCGTGGGGTGGAGGGGGCGTCCCTCTGTCGGCCGCCCGGACCCGTGGGGTGCATGGGACGTCCCTCTGTCGGCCGGACCGGACCCGTGGGGTGGAGGGGGCGTCCCTCTGTCGGCCGGGCCGGACCCGTGGGGTAGAGGGGGCGTCCCTCTGTCGGCCGCCCGGACCCGTGGGGTGGAGGGGGCGTCCCTCTGTCGGCCGCCCGGACCCGTGGGGTGCATGGGACGTCCCTCCGTCGGCCGGACCGGACCCGTGGGGTGGAGGGGGCGTCCCTCTGTCGGCCGGGCCGGACCCGTGGGGTAGAGGGGGCGTCCCTCTGTCGGCCGCCCGGACCCGTGGGGTGCATGGGACGTCCCTCCGTCGGCCGGACCGGACCCGTGGGGTGGAGGGGGCGTCCCTCTGTCGGCCGGACCGGACCCGTGGGGTGGAGGGGGCGTCCCTCTGTCGGCCGCCCGGACCCGTGGGGTGCATGGGACGTCCCTCTGTCGGCCGGACCGGACCCGTGGGGTGGAGGGGGCGTCCCTCTGTCGGCCGGGCCGGACCCGTGGGGTAGAGGGGGCGTCCCTCTGTCGGCCGCCCGGACCCGTGGGGTGGAGGGGGCGTCCCTCTGTCGGCCGCCCGGACCCGTGGGGTGCATGGGACGTCCCTCTGTCGGCCGGACCGGACCCGTGGGGTGGAGGGGGCGTCCCTCTGTCGGCCGGACCGGACCCGTGGGGTGGAGGGGGCGTCCCTCTGTCGGCCGCCCGGACCCGTGGGGTGCATGGGACGTCCCTCTGTCGGCCGGACCGGACCCG
>JAXIVJ010015778.1:0-30622 GCA_036785665.1 Chirona hameri
CGTATAACGTCTAGCAAAATTAATGGTCTGACTATAATGATCATTTCACACAAATTACGGTAACGGCGGCCATTGGCGTATCCAGGATTTCACCAAGGTAGTACCCGAGCCAGATGTGTGGGCCCCCATCGCGCGTTGTGGGCCCCCTAGCACTATATTGAGCCTCTTGACACAGGGCCATATGTTTCGCTTGGCTGACATATTTCGAACTGCATATTTAATCTGGGTGCGGTACTATTTTTGCCAGGGGCGAATCCAGGATTCAGTTATGCGGGACGCCACGCAGCAATAGTGGTCACCTCCTCTGACCTTGGTAGACCATCTATGGCCCGTATTTTTCCACTCTTTCCCAAGTTTTCCTCTTAATTTTCCACTTCTTATTCCAAAATGTGTTGGATAATTTGAACTATATTCTGATTTATGGATGTAATGATAGGACAATACAGGGAAAGACAGGTCAAAATTGGCATAAGTAATAACTAATTCTGGTGAGCGGGTAATTGGACATTGATAAAGCCGAATACAATGGTTTTTGGTTGAATTTTCCACTCTTTATGCTTATTTTTTAGCCATAGTTGTCCATTCCGCACTCAAGCTCCAAAGCAATCCTAGGACGCTGCAGTTGGTAGTCCTTGCAATTTTCTATCTTTTGGCGTTTTTTTATTGCATTTTGCTTTAAATATGGCATTTCTACGGCCTGGCAAAGTTTAGCTGATTTTGGTGTAAAACTCGTGAGTGACGTCACTAAATTCGATATAACTCGAACAATTTTCGACGAAATTGCTTTATTTTTAACAGAAGACGTAAACGTGATTTATAAGAAGGTACCCGAAGTTTCACGTTGATGGCGCTATTCATTTTTGAGCTATTACGAAAATTCAGCAAGGTCAATGGCGGGTTAAAAACGAACATAAAAAACTAAATTAATATGTTGTAGCCCTTAGCATTTGCTATCTTTTGACGTTTTGGAATTGCAATTTGCTCAAAATATGGCATTTGTACGGTCCGTTACATTTTAGCTGCTTTTGGTGTAAAACTCGTGTGTAGTGCAGACTTGTCAATGATTCATATTTGTCATGAATCGATTCACAGTGATTCACGGACCATAATGAATGATTCAATCATGATTCAATCACTCAACATTACCATAATGAATGATTCAATCATGATTCAATCACTCAACATTACCATAATGAATGATTCAATCATGATTCAATCACTCAACATTACCATAATGAATGATTCAATCTTGATTCAATCACTCAACATTAAAGGGAAGTGTCGACTCCTTTGTCTAACTCCTTTGATTTTGAATGTGCGACTCTAATATTTTATGAGCGTGATAGGGAGGTCATGCTCTACCTGTGTGCCAATTTGCACGCACATCAGAATAGTCTGCTGTTTGACCTTAAACATATGACATGCTCTAACTCCTTTGATTTTAAATGTGCGACTCTAAGATTTTACCAGAATTTTCACTAGGTCGTGATCTATCTGTGTATCAATTTTGAAGCCAATCCAAATAGTTCGCGAATGTATTTCCGAATGTGAATGTGAATGTGAGGCAATTGGACACGCGTGTTGTTTATTTTGATTATAAAATGATATTTATAATATTTATTATAATTGCAAATTCCAAGTTCCAAAAGCATTAATGACTTTACGTTTCACTTTTTAAGCGAATAGAACATTTATTTTGATTTTGCATTAGGTATTATTTTTTTTATAAAGCATGATGTGGAATAAAGCGGCGCCGATGCGACAGTGATATTTGGGACATGCGGAGGTCATGCAAATGTTTGTTTATGATTTCGTTTTTGATATGGTATAGCCTAGAAATTAGGAAAAGGTGGGTACTTTTTGATAATTTTTCGTGTGAAAAAGGTGTGCGTGTACTGTGTGGTTTATGAACCAAAGTATGAGTTATCGGTTAGTTACCTTTTCTAAGTATTTAGGTACCTACCCCTAACCCTACCAGTTCCAAGGTATTCACCTAGTTAGGGCTGATTGAACAGTGGCTTTGTGCCCACTGGAGTTGGACATAAAGCCTCGCTTTCTTTACGCATAGATGAATTACAGGCTACAGCTCAGGACACAGAGCTCATATAATTGGCCATTAAGTGCCTGGTTTGTCCACAGGGCACAGATGAATGCTGGGCCGCTGTCATATTTTGTGGACAGTTTATGCTGTTCGACCAAAAAAGAATGATTCTTTGAGCGATGAATGATTCAATCAGCCTATTTTCTCTGTATGAATGATCCAATCAGTGACTCACAACAGGTTTGCGCATGAGGTGAATCGATTCATGAGTCATTCATTTGAAATAAGAATGATTCAATCAAAAGTAGTCGATTCACATTGAATCATTGACAAGTCTGGTGTAGTGACGTCACTAAATTCGCTATAACTCGAAATTTTTCGACGAAATTACTTATTTTCTCACAGAAGACGTAAACGTGATTTAGAAGAAGGTACCCGAAGTTTCACGTTGATAGCGCTATTGGTGTTTGGCTATTACGAAAATTCATCTGGGGGGGGGGGGCGTTAACCCCCCCCCCCAATCAATGGCGGGTAGAGCGTCCCACTTTTCAAACAAGTTGTCCGGGCACCTACGCCCCCTGCGATTCCCGTTCTCTGATGAAAATTATCCATGGGGACTAAGTTTGGTGGATTTTGGTCGGTAATCTTAATCTCCGAGCAGCGGATGAAGTTATTGCCTCAAAGTCTCGTTTTAAGCACCGGTCCGCCATATACCCTATAGTAGAGCCTGGTGTTGACGAATCGCTTTAGCGTTTCTAATTGAGCTAGGATGACGAAACAAGATTCGTTGCATTGTCTAACGTCTGTGCCTTCGTCTCATACAGCTCCTGTCAATTTGCCTGGCAACACTTGAGACCTGACGTCACCATTTCTACAGCGGGCCGGCTTTAGCATGGTGGACTACGGAAAAATAGGTGGTATTCGTGTCGCAATTTCAAGCATTTTAAAAATAGTTCGTTCAGCAGATGACACATAACTGTGACGCCAAAGGTCTTTCCTAATCATATCTGGGGTTGTTTTTTGGGAAAAATTAGTCCAATTTTTGCCCAAGAAATTGTATTATGGAACCGCTGCATGTCTTCCAATAAGGATCATTTTCAGCCTATCTGACGGTAATAGGTGTCAGATTTCACCCACCCGGGGGGCGGGCTGGGATTATAATTGATACATTGTTATGCACTGCACTATTGTTGGTTTTTGAGCCATTACGAAAATTAATCAGGGGGCGTTAAACGCCCCTCCCACAGTCATTGGCGGGTTATATCAAGACTTATCGGTAACGGTGGGGCTGGCGTCACCGTCGCGGCCGGGCAATCAAATCAAGGTTCAAGGTTATTATCACTGTTGTTGGTCTGGAGTCATGGGGAAACTTTATGACGTCACAAGATTCTGGCTACGAGCGAATCTTAGGCGGACCCGATCGGACTTAATGGCTACGAGCAGTAGGTTTCGTCCCGATCGGACTTAATGGCTACGAGCTGTAGGCCGACCCGATCGGACTTAATGGCTACGAGCTGTAGGCCGACCCGATCGGACTTAATGACTACGAGCTGTAGGCCGACCCGATCGGACTTAAAGGGAATAGTTCACCTTGAATTTTTTTACCCAACACGATTTGATTATATTTGTTAATACAATTTCTTTTGATATTGTCAAAGATGGCCTTATATCGCGCCGATTCAGGACAGAAGGCCGTACATTTTAATTGTTTATCAAAACTATTTGCATACTCTCTGAGTCAGAGTCCTGACGTCACGCGAATGTACAAAATGGTTCAGCCAATCAGATTCGAAAGTAGTCGCGTAAAGATAGACTCGCATTGGAGATGTGCCAACCGGCGGCCGGCGTTCGCTCGCTAGCACCAGGTGCAAGCTGATTGGCTGATGGCATAGCCTCTGCCCGGGCGATAACCAGTACAACATTATTTACCCAGCACCGCATTCCTTTGCCAAAAAATCAAATATATTCGGCTGGAGTCTTTTCAGTCAAGAAAACTTGCAGATAGGGGTTTCCCAATACAGGCTACAAAACTGCTATCTCAGTTTAAAACTAATGCTGAAGGTGAACTATTTCCTTTAATGGCTACGAGCTATAGGCCGACCCGATCGGAACTAATGGCGGGGTTAGGTTAGGTTAGATTAGGTTAGTTTAGTTTAATTAATTCCGATCGGTGCGGCCTACCGCTCGTAGCTATTAAATCGGGGCGGCCTAAGATTCGCTCGTATCTGGTGACGTAATAAAGCTTCCCTATGACTCAAGACCAACAACAGTGATAGTAACCTTGAACCTTTATTTGATTGCCCGGCCGCGACGGTGACGCCAGCCCCACCGTTACCGACTTATCTGCGGTGTTGATGCGATAAACATGCCATGTTGCCTGTTGGCATTAAATTACTGACCTGCAGTTTTATCCAAGACGGCAGGTCCCGACTCGGCTCCATTTCAATATCTTTCTCACTATGCGCGCTTTAATGAGGCGGCCAAAGCAATGACTTTACCTCCAGGCCCAATGTAAAAAAACGCGCATTCCTCTTTCCGGGAGATGGGTGATTTGTTAGTTACGTTGCCATGGTTACTGGCGGGCGATTGTCCGCACGCATAGCGGGCGCATTTTTTTTTATAGACAAAGAAGTGCCACATATTGCTTTGAAATTCGGTGTGGACATCGTCCATACTTGGTTCTCCAATATTGGACTCTATTTGCGTCTAGATGCCAAACTATCATATGCAGGGTGAAACCAATTTGACCATGTTAATTTGTGCCTGAAATTATATCTGGACACCGATTTTCAAGGAATTCGAAGAGGTCCACCAAAATTCGAATATGTCGCTGGCGGACTCTATTGGCGTCTAGATGCCACACTATCATATGTGGGGTGAAACGGATTTGACTATGTCAATTTACTCTTGAAACTATATCTTGATACCGATTTTCATGGAATGCGAAGGGGTCCGACAAAATTCGAATATGTCGCTGGCGGACTATTAGCGTCTAGATGCCAAACTATCGTATGTAAGATGAAACAAATTTGACCATGTTAATTTACGCCTGAAACTCTATCTGGACACCGATTTTCATGGAATTCGAAGGGGTCCGCCAAAATTCGAATCTGTCGCTGGCGGACTCTATTAGCGTCTAGATGCCAAACTATCATATGTAGGGCGATACGGATTTCACCATGTTAATTTACGCCTGAAGCTCTATCTCGACACCGATTTTCATGGAATTCAAAGGGGTCCGCCAAAATTCGAATACGTCGCTGGTGTACTCTATTGGCGTCTAGACGCCAAACTATCATATGTAGGGTGAAACAGATTTAACCATGTTAATCCACGCCTGAAGCTCTATCTGTAGACCGATTTTCATGGAATTCGAAGGGGTCAGCCTAAATTCGAATTTGTCGCTGGCGGACTCTATTGGCGTCTAGATGCCAAACTATCATATGTAGGGCGATACGGATTTCACGATGTTATTCTGCGCCTGATACTCCATCTGGAAATTGATTTTCATGGAATTCGAAGGGGTCCGCCAAAATTCGAATCTGTCGCTGGTAGACTATTGGCGTCTAGATGCCAAACTATCATATGTGTGGTGAAACGGATTTAACCATGTTAATCTACGCCTGAAGCTCTATCAGGACATTGATTTTCATGGAATTCGAAGGGGTCCGCCAAAATTCGAATCTGTCGCTGGCGGACTCTATTGGCGTCTATATGCCAAACTATCATATGTAGGGTGATACGGATTTCACTATATTAATTTACGCATAAAGCTCTATCTGGACACGGATTTTCATGGAATTCAAAGGGGTCCGCCAAAATTCGAATCTGTCGCTGGCGGACTCTATTGGCGTCTAGATGCCAAACTATCATATGTATGGTGATTCGGATTTCACGATGTTATTCTACGCCTGATACTCTATCTGGACATTGATTTTCATGAAATTCGCAGGGGTCCGCCAAAATTCGAATCTGTCGCTGCCGGACTCTATGGGCGTCTAGATGCCAAACTATCATATGTATGGTGAAACAGATTTCACGAAGTTATTCTACGCTTGATATTCTATCTGGACATTGATTTTCATGGAATTAAAAGGGGTCCGCCAAAATTCGAATCTGTCGCTGGCGGACTCTATTGGCGTATAGATGCCAAACTATCAAATGTAGGGTGATACGGATTTCGCTATATTAATGTACGCATAAAGCTCTATCTGGACACGGATTGTCATGGAATTCAAAGGGGTCCGCCAAAATTCGAATCTGTCGCTGGCGGACTCTATTGACGTCTAGATGCCAAACTATCATATGTAGGGTGATACGGATTTCACGATGTTGTTCTACGCCTGATACTCTATCTGTAAATTGATTTTCATGGAATTCGCAGGGGTCCGACAAAATTCGAATCTGTCGCTGGTGGACTCTATTGGCGTCTAGATGCCAAACTATCATATGTAGGGTGAAACGGATTTAACCATGTTAATCTACGGCTGAAGCTCTATCTGGACACCGATTTTAATGAAATTCGAAGGGGTCCGCCAAAACTCAAAAACTCTATTTGGCGTCTAGACGCTAAACTGTCATATGTAGGGTGGAACGGATTTCACCACGTTCATTAACGCTTAAAACTCCACCTGGACACCGATTTCATGAAAATTGAAGGGGTCCGCCAAAACTCGAATATGTCGCTGGCGAACTCTATTTTTGGTTTAGACGCCAAACTATCATATGTAGGGTGAAACAGATTTCACCATGTTGATTTACATGCTCTTGTCTATCTTTCTGTAGAGTTGTAGATGATTCTGAGGGGTCCGCGAATCTGTCGCTGAATGTGAATGTGAATCTGTCGCTGTCTTCACACACGTTAACTTGCTACCATATTATTAACTTCGAAGGCATAAACTGCGCTGTTGTTGCATTCAGGATCTTGTATATTTTGTGCTCGGTGGCGGGAGAGTCGCGTGGTCGTGGCGAGCAGGGTGATAGAGGAAGTGGCGAGGAGGTGATCTGTTTTGCTTTGGAGCTGGATGGTTAATTTCGTTCAATTTGGTGATACAAATTATCTTTTGTTGTCTGCTTATATGCCCGAAAAGCTTGGAGCAGTTATCAGGTATGAGGCTTTGCTTTACTAACTGACAGCTTTCTTTATCACCATAAAATGACGGAGTTCTAGCAAATACAGTTTAAATTAGCTACCATGTTTACCGTGCGTATTTGCAAGTATCATTTGAGCAAAAGAAAGGATATGGATAAGGGTTAAGCAGGTCTGAGCTTAAAGGGACTGTCCCACCTGTGAGAAAGTTGTTGAATCACACTTGATTGTATGTCCACGTCAGGCGAGGTCAGATGAACATGTTTGTGAACTTTTTCTGCATAAAATTGCTTATCTTGGAAGATATTCAACTTTAAGTTTTAAGCGGAAAGTTGGGTTGGTGACGTCATTATTTTTTTAATAATGAAAATACTTTGTGCTGCCAAATGTATGGGAAATTTTTTGTAGACTATTGCGCAGAAAAAGCAAACCATCCGGTGTCTAGATTGGCTTAGATTGCTAACCACCCGGGGAGCGAGAAATGAAGACTAAAATATTTCAAGGCTGACCTTAAAACAAGTCAACTATCATTACCAGTTGGCTAAATAGATGATGCTGTTGGTTTAGATGCCCTATTCAAATACACATGGGCCTTATTTTTTACAGATGTCAAAATAAAACTAATATTTTTTTGATTAAATCATTTTTGTTGTTTTAACTGCTACCATACTTAATTTCAATGCCAAGCCATCAAAATGGCTATCTCAATTAAAATATAATGTTAAGGTGGGATAGTCCCTTTAATCATATGTTGGGTTGGTACGTAACCCATGCCATGTGGGGGTGGGGGGGCATTTAGATGCCCTCCTCAGGTTTTCAAGGATAACGGAAAAACGGTGGTGCTGTGCACCACCATTTTTGGCACAGCTGTTTGGGCATCAATTACCCAGAAAGTATGAAATTGTTGACCTCAGGTCATCTCAAGTCAGGTCACCAGGCCAGGTCATGTGATCCCACCTTCAAAAAAGTTTGCGGTCATACCATAGCCACAGTTTTTGGCCAATCGATTTCATACTTACAGGATTTCAGAATGATGCACAGTGTATTCAAAAACCTTCCACAGGGTGGGTGTTACGGTTTCACTTCAACAGGATGCAGCACAGGCTCTACACACAAAAAAAACAGCAAAAGCCAATACAAGTGCAAGCCAATATGTTGAGGTAGAAGACAATACAAGTAAATAATGTAGGGGAAAAAAGTAAGACATACACAGTGAGCACTCACAGGTCACAGATGGCAGATTAAAAAGTATCTAGGGTGGTGACCCCGCCCTATCAGGGGATCCATCAGGGCCCAGGGGACTATCAGGGGACATGCCGTTCCAGGCAGCTGCGGCTCGGTAAGAGCATATGCTCTGCGTAGCGGACAGACAACATTTTCGGAACTGCAGGGATCCGCGGTCAGGCGCGAGTCTCGCGGGTCGACAGCGGCGCAGGGGTAAAGAGCGTGCGGATGTTGGCAGGCACACCCTCTTCCTTCAGCGCCTTGAACACTTTCACAAGGTCATGGCGAGCCACTGTGGCCTCGATCCTTGGCCATCCTAGGGAATTTAAGGCCGGAGAGATGTGGAGATGTTTTTGGTACCAGTGATTACTCGGGCGGCGAAGTTGATTACTTTTTTTAATTTGGTATAGTTGACCCTTGGCCGCTCCGCCCCCACACGCAGAGACAGTAGTGGATGTGGGAAAACATACGCCTGTACAATAATTTTGAGGACTTTGCAGGAAAAGTCAACGCCTAGAACAACGGTTCCAGAACAACGCCTAGGATTTTTAATTTCTTTGAAGGTTCAATGGTCGTGTCATCAATTTCGAAGTGGAAGCCTGATGTTTTTTTCAGATTATGCTTGGAGCCAACAAGGAGAAAGTCAGTTTTATTTTCATTGATTGTGAGAGAGTTTAAGCCGAACCATGCTTGAAGTTTGAGGAGTGAGTTCCAGTCTGTTTTGCAGGGCATCTAGCCCGGGTTTGTCAGAGGGCGCGCAGTCCAGGTGGACGGTGTCATCCGGGTATGAGATGAGGTGACCATGGGTTAAATGTCCAGACATGTCGTTTGTGAATAAGATGAAGAGGATTGGTCCAACGATCGAACCCTGGGGCACGCCTCACGACATCGGCAAAGTCAGCTGCCCACCTCTCACCACCTGGGCATGGTCACTCAGGTAGCTGCGGAACCACGCAGTGTCGATGCCATACCATGCCATCTTACTCAGGAGAACGTCGTGGGCGACGCTGTCGAACGCCTTTGAAAGATCATACGTCGTTACCGACGATACAAGACCTCTGTCGATGTTAAGAGCAAGGCGCTCGACAGCACCGAGCACGGCATCCTCAGTGGAGTGTCCTTGCGTATACGCGTACTGGGATGGGCTCAGTAGGTTGGTCGAGTTCAAATATACTGTCAGCTCACTGCATACAACCTTCTCCAATATCTTCGATAGCGCGCTAAGTAGCGATATTGGCCTATTGTTAGAGGGTATCTGAGGGTCACCGGTCTTAGGTATGGGCACGACACATGCGGTTTTCCACTGCCTCGGGAACACCTTCATCAACAGCGACAGGTTAACCAGGCGCAGCAGATGCGGACCCACAACTGCGAAGCACTCGCGGACCGCAAACAGCGGCACCTCGTCCAGCCGGACCGCGCGCGACGCACTCATCCGCTGGATGCAGCGGGATAGTTCAGGCAGAGTGGCCGGCCTGAGCTCGAAGCCAGCGGCGCACACGGTCGGCGGCCTGGGGTTCTCACGGCCAGCAGCGACAGCGTCCCTGAGGTCGGCCGCGGTGCGAGACCCTACGTCGGCAAAGTGCCGGTTCAACTTGTCAGCTGCCGCCACTGTCTCCTCCGGACTTCCCGCGGGAACGCCGGCCGGCGTCGCGTTCGCCGTGGCGAATCTCTTGAAGGTCGGCCAGAACCCGCGGCGGTCTCCCGAGGTCATCTCGCCACAGAGGAACTGGCACCGGACGGCGATGAGGCTACTCTTCACCTGGTTGCGGAGACGCACGAAGTCCACTCTCGCCTCCGGGGTGCGCAAGCAGAGCCAGGTGTCTCGCGCGTTGTCCCGCTCGGACAGGAGAGCTCGCAGAGCTGGATCGTCGGCGATCCAGGGGCAGTGCGGTCTGGCAATGCGTACACGCTTGGGCGGGCAATGGCGGTCCATGAGTGTTCCACACGCTCATGAAGTGGTTGACGCATTGGTCAACGTCCGTTGCGCCATCTATGCCGTCCTAGTCCGACTGCAGCAGATCAAGACAGATGGCGTTCCAGTCTGCTCGCATAAGGGCAATGGTACCTACAATTTGTTTATCTCAGATTTTGGTCGTATTCTGCTTTTGCACACCTTTTTATTGGAAAATTGAATGTTGTATACTAATTCTACACGTCTGATTTAATTAGAACTGCACTCAAAACAGGGACATGCTCAGTACTTACCTGGAAATAATGGTTTGTATCACCCGCCAATCGCCTCAGCCGACTGCAACGACTCCGCCATTACCCCTGAAATGTAAACAACGTGGGCTGTTTTGTATGTGAAATGCATCAGATATGTCAGATAAGGTCACATGGTAGCGGCCGCTGTACGGCCGACCTTCGGTCTCGAATACAAGTCCTGCGCTCCGCCAGGAACGGAGGTTTAGTGAGAGCATGCTAGGGTTTAGTGGTCGACCAGATACATTATAACGTCATATGATAGCCAGTATCTGACGCATTTCTGCGCCCGCGTTGTTTTATGTTTATATTTAATTGTAATGGCGGAGTCGTTGCAGGCGGTCGGCTGAGGCTATTGGCAGGTGATACTAATCATTATTGTCTGGTAAGTACTGATAATGTCCCTGTTTTGAGTGCAGTTCTGATGAAATCAGACATGCAGAATTAGTATACAATATTCAATTTGCCTATATAAAGGTGTGCAAAAGCGGAATATCGCCCATATTTTTATATCGGTAACCTAAGGTCAGGTCAATTTTGTGACCTCCCCATTATATGTCAATTGGGAAATATTAAAATGCTTCCTATTCTGAAGATGCACATTATATCAGCCAAATTCCGTCTGGATCATGTTATGATAGGCCATTCTTGAAGTCCCAGGTGCAATTTTTGTTCAGTGACCCCTACAGGGTCAGCCAAGGTCATCCGAGGTCACGAACACTTTTTGTCAATAACTCGACAAAATTAAGATAGAGAAGTGAAACCTGCACCAATGTGTTTGTCTCATCGAGACACGTCTCCCAATGTGCAGCATGACCTAATTGGGTCACCACTTGACCTTGACCTGAGGTCAAATTTATAAGTTGACCAACATGGTCGTCATGAATATGATTCGAAGCGCCTTGACGTGACAAACACGATGGCGTCAAAATCATTGCCTTATCTTTATTAGGTAAAAAGTTATTTGGGAAAAAACAGTTTTGGCAAAAATAGCCTTTTTGACATTTGATGACCTCGGGAGCCTATACTATTGACCTGAGCTAAAAGTGAGGATCATTTGGCGATTGCATTTTTCAAGAGCTTTCGATTGTGTTTTTCCGTTTGTTCCTAGTTTCCCCAAGATATTTGGGGTTTCTGGAGCAAAGTCCTGAAACCGGAAAATCTGACATTTGATGACCTCTGGTGACCTCAATATTGACATGACAAAACAAATTCCCGAAATCGTTTCAAAATGCATTTTGACGAGCTTTCGAGTGGTGTTTTCGGTTTTTGTCTACGTCCCATATAGGAGCCAAGTTCGAGGGGGCGTCGAAACGCCCCCCCCCCCCCCCCCCCCCCCGGCACGGCGAAGGTGGCGCCGAGCACCGGCACGGCGCGGGTTAACTTGCATTTAGGAGTCCAGAGCTTTCATTTTTAGCTACAGGGCACTGATATATTATGGATTGATCACTTTACGCCCATAGGGTAGGGTAACAACTAACACTGGACACATCCTAACACCAGACTTCATGCTATTGGCAGTCTTCAGTGTGCCAGTATCGTCTACTTTGCCAACACCAGATAAATGACCAATCACTGACACTTCTAAACATCAGACTTTCATGCTATTTATGTTTGTTAGGGAGTTAAGCATGACAAGTATGGTGTTTTTATGTATCTGTTAGTATGATTGTTGCCCTGTTTTAATTTTGAGATGTAGGGCAAAGGTCCAATAATTTGAGTTGTCCAAATAACAGGCTTTTCATGCCATAGGTGGTGTAGTGGATACTAATGCACCAAAGCACTAATATACCACCAATAACCTGAAAGTCTAGTATTTTGGTCTGACAGGCAATTGAACCCCTATCAATTGAAACCCTATCATGGTGTGGTGTGTTATACCCGGAACTAGTATTCGAGGTTTAGTTCAATCAGCTGCCAATAGGTGGAAGCACCGTCGCAATGTTTCACGACAATAAAACCCACTAAATATTAACTATTTAGTTTTCAACTTAGGTAAATGATGTTCAATTTGATGGGATGTTCCTTACTCATCGCGTTGAAGAGTGTTATTCGTCCTTAATCCGCGCACTGCAGGGGGAGGGGTTGATTTCCGCCCCCCCCCCTCAGGTTTTTCAAAGTTAGCGAAAAAACGGCGGCATGCAGCGCCGCCGGGTTTTGGTACACCTGTTAGGACATCAATTGCGCACACTTTGAGAAAAAAAATAACATCGGGTCATCTCAGGTCAGGTCACCAGACCAGGTCAAGTGACCCCACCTCCAAAATGTTTGTAGTTGTGCCAACGCCAGAGTTTTTCACCGATCAGTTTGAAACTTACAGGATGTCATAAGTACTTACAATTCGTATATCTCGGAATTTTGATATCGGTGACCTAAGGTCAGGTCAATTTCGTAACCTACCCATAAGTCAATGGGGAAATATACAAATGCTTCCTATTTCAAGGATATGCATGATATTAGTCCAATTACTTCTGGATCATGTTATTATAGGATATTCTTGATGATCCAAGTGTAAGTTTTCTTCAGTGACCCCTATTGGGTCATTTGAGGTCATGCGAGGTCACCATCACTTTTTTGTCAATAACTCCCGACATAATGAAGATAGAGAAGTAAAATAGACATCAATGTGTTTGTCTCGTCGAGACACGTCTTTCCATATGCAACATGCCCTACTTGGGTCACCACTTGACATTGACCTGGGGTCAAATTTGTAAGTTAACTTAACAAGGTCACCATGCATATCATTCAAAGCGCCTTGACCAGATAAACACAATGGCGTAAACAGTTTTCGTTATCTTACTAGGTAAAAAGTTAATAGCGAAAAACGATTTAGCAAAACAAAACTGCATTTTCCCCTTTTTTGGCCACTGGAGTCTCAAATATTGACCTGAGATCAAATTTGAGGACACCTTAGCGATTTATAATTTCACTGACTGGCGTTTGCTTTTTTCCGTTTGTTGCTAACTATCATAGTTTCTGAGATATATGGGAATTTCTGGAGCGATGTCCTAAAACAGGAAACAACTGGACAATTTGACCTTTGATGACCTCTGGTGACCTCAATTTTGACCTGACCTAAAACAATACTGAAATACTTTCGATAGAACTTGTATCAAGCTATCAAATGCCGTTTTCCGCTTCTCGCTACGTAGCGTAGTTTTCGAGATCTCGGGGGAGCGGAAATCAACCCCCCCCCCCCCTACAGTTCGTGTTCGGGCAAAGCCCTGCAGTGCGCAGGTTAATTGACAAAACCATTGTATACGCTAATATAAGAACCAGCTAACATCTACGTTTAGTTGTAAGCGAAGCGTTATAGTAACCTTGAGCGAAGCATTGCATGCAATCAGCCTGGCAAAGCGACCACGGCATCGAAGATGGAGGGCTCAAATTTACTTGGTATGGCAATAGAAGTGTCTTCTCTCAGGAGGAAAATCACATTTTTGATATCATCCTTACTTTTTAAGATATGTTTGGTATTGCGCCGCCGTTCAGCCTAAATCAGGCGATTTCCCGAGATTTAACATTGGAAATAAACCAATAATTTTATCTTGAAATGTCTCAAACTGCGTCGGTGGTGGTGTCAGGTCTGTGGCAATAGTGTAGACATTGCATGATCTAACAGGATCCAGAGGACATATTTGTTAATTATTACAGTTTTTCTGCTAGACTTCGAAATGTGCAGTTTTATACCGAAAACCCAATGGCAGCAGGCCCGGACGGGCGCTCCGCCTCCCGGCGCTAGTTCCGCGTATGGAACACCATGTTCTGCACTCATTTGTAAAACAAAACAAAAATGACTGACTTTTAGCAGTGTCAAACATATGTCAAAATGAAATTTAGCCTGGTCTGTAGCTGGCTTGTCATTTCCTTGATTCTATTGGAGAAAAAAATAATCGAACTTAAAGGGAATGTAAGAATAGGAGATGGCCTGTGTGACAGTGGTGGATGTGAAAATGAGAAGAGAGGAAGTAATTAAGCTGTTAGAAACTGAAGGGGGAGAAATAAAAGCAATGGTGTCAGAGTAGGTACTTCTTTTGGTTTACATTAATATAAGTTATACATATTTTAGGCACCATTTTCCAAAAAATGAAGTTTTTTCATATTCATATGATTATCAGGTAAACATGTAGTAGGTAGCTTATAGTTTTGTATTTATATTGACTGAGAGGTGTACTGTTAAAAAGGGCAAGTCTGCCAACCATGACTGCAAGGTAATGCAGTGTCAATGGCTGGGGACCCAGGTGTTCAGCATGTAACAGCATGATACTGGCTGGTTCCTCTCATGCATCAAGCAAGGTCAAGTGATTGTCTGCAAGAACTAACATATTCAGGCAAGATTGAAGACAACATTGAAGGTAGTTATCACAAGAAACAAAAGTTGTGGCAAAATCAGAATTAGCATGAGCATGGGAGAAACAAAGCACATGGTGAAACACTGGTGCATATAACTACAGTTCAAGAGATGAGACACAAAGCAGCCGGTGTGTAACATGAACAGTCTTCTTATAACTTGACATGGGTCAATGGTTTCAAAAACTGAAGTTCACAGATGACCCAATACACTATGGAGTGTGCAGAACATGTAAAGGACTCCACCATTTCAAGGCCACATCGCCCCGCAAGTCCTTGGAGCAGCCCTAGCTTCAGACATCGAACAAACGTGGGTCAGTGAGACCCTGGCATGTCTGGAAGGTGGCATGTTTATCTACGACATATTTATGTGTGGGAAAACACCTGTAAATGTGTGGAAGGTCGGGAGGCATGTTGTCAAAGACTGAAGAAGGAGGTGTTGACCGTTGCCGTTTTGCAGCCATGCAACTTTGTCAATGCAATAGTCATCTGGTTTTGTTGGATATTCATTGCTGTCGTGGCTCCAAATGGTGTTACCAGTGAAATATTTGGGAGCAAACTGTGAGGTATGTTTAATGGAGGCCAAGCGAGCAGCACAGTTGCTAGTGACGAGAGTTTCTCTCTGACGTGGGGCACCGTGACCCGGCCGGGACTCGCGGTCGGTCGTGTTTTCTGCAAGCTAGTACTACATAGAACTTGTGTTCAGTAGGAAGGATGAGTATGAGTATGGGCAGTAGGAAGGATGAGTATGGGCAAGTGGCATGGCTACGGAGATAACTATTGAGCAAAAGAGCAGGGTTCAAATAGAGTGAAGATTGCAAACAGTTTTATTTCTTTCTTGAATTCTGTTTTCCACTTAAATGCAGTTGTTTAAAGAATGCTATTTTTGTCATGTGTTTCTCACAGGCAGGCAGTATGAGCCAGGCACCGGGTGGAGCCAGCCAGGATGGCCTGCCCAACACTCAGGACATCACCGAAATCGACTCTATCTACTCCCAGAGCCAGGAGCAGCCTGTCAACGGCGAGCAGGGCCAGAAGTGGGGCCGGCTCTTCTCCGTCGGAATACAAGCCAAGTTCGACGGCCTGGGTGAGTCAAGGATACACATTTCTTTGTAAATATTGATGCTTAATTTGCGTGAACATATCTGTAATATATCAGGAATATGTCAATTGTCAGGGTAGCTGACATTAATTTTGGCGAAATATTGGCAATATTTTTGTGGGGAAAATCACTGATCAGATGAATATAAATCATGAGTCACCAATCGCTGAAAGTGTTTTGTTTTGACCCACTTACGAACGCTGTTCGCTGGGCAAGCGATCCAAAGCCATCCATATAACCGCAGCCGTTGCATCCGCGCCTCTAAACCACAATACACCAAGGGCATTGTATCTCAGAGAATCACGTTCAGAACAACATCTTAGCAGCACGGAACGAAAAACACTGCCGGAAAATCAAATAAATAGTTGACGGTATGACGGTTTTTACCGGTATTATTTGTGTGTTCGATTTAGTATGGTATACCAAACAAGGCAATGTGGGCTTCAATGTCCTTCACTGTTTGTCGGCTTCTGACTTGTATATGCTGACTCGCCGCAGATATGTACAAGAACGAGTACACGTTGGGACGGGGAGAGTCGTGCGATGTGTGCGTCGGACTGCAGAACCTGACTGAAAAGTACCTTCTCACCATCAGCAAAACACACCTCAAGTGAGTGCAGCAGGCTCTGCGCGAATCCTGTTCATACTGTGTCTGGCAGAATGGTGCTCCTGTAATAATCTCCAGCTCTGCCTTGGTGTCCCTTTCCGCGGGACAAAAATGCTGAAAATCACTTACCAGGTATTTTAGTGATAAGGTTTAGTGGCGTAGTCGTACCAGCACTGCCGTTGCTAGTCCATATAACACATCTCAGTCGTCGTGGTTCTGAATTAACAATATACAGTAGACGCCGCTTATAGCGCCCACGGTTACAACGCCCAGCCTCTTATAACGCCCAAGTTGGCCCGGTACGGAATTTCCTGCACAACAGTATAGGCAGAAACCCGTATAGCCGCTTATAACGCCCACACTTCGGTCATAATGTCCAGTTCAGCGCGCGCTAAGCCATCGTGTCGCCCACTCCTGCCGGCTCTTCACGTGTACAAGCGGCCGTGGTGCCGCGGTTTTCGCTCTGTTTTTCATGTCTGAGTCCGGCCGCACCGTGGCGCGTTGGAGCACGCATGCGCACATCGCCGCGCAAGTGCCTCGGGGCAGTATCCTAGCATTGGAACATTTGGGCGGAAAACGACACCCTATGGATATTATTTTACCACTCTTTTTCCTCCGTTTTATTGTGAATTTTCCACTCTTTATTTCCAAATGTATTGGATAATTGGAACCCTGATACTGATGTATGCATGCAATGATAGGGACAGCCTGTGGAGGGAAAGTGGTAAGCATTGGTATAGGTAATAACTAATTCTGGTAAGCAGGTAATTGGGAATTGATAAAGCTGAGTACATATGGTTTTGGTTGAATTTTCCACTCTTTATGCTTATTTTTGTCAGAATTTCCCACTCCGCACCCCAGCTCCAAAGCAATCCTAGGACCCTGCTCGGGGATGTGTCGCCGGCGCAATGATAGAAGTTGCTTTTGACCTCAGGTCATTTGCATAGCAACTGCGGTCATTCTGGAGACATTTGTATTGTTTGTATTTGATGGCCTATAACTCAAAAAGTTTTCGGCCGATTTGTATTTTTCTTACTTTAAACGACGCCCCATTCATTTGTTAGCAGGTACACGATACATTATGCATATCGACCGGTAAAATCAGGAGATATTTTGTACAACAACAAGAAACGGGAGGGGTGGGCGGATTGCGTGTTAAGGTAACCATTGCGCGTGTGAAGGTAACCATTGTGATCTGCATTGAGTGATCTGATCTCGCTGCGCTGTGATCTGACAGAGTGGTGAGGGGTGAGACCGCCACCGGGCGCCACGTTTACATTGCGCGTGTGAAGGTAACCATTGTGATCTGCATTGAGTGATCTGATCTCGCTGCGCTGTGATCGGACAGAGTGGTGAGGGGCGAGACCGCCACCGGGCGCCACGTTTACGTCGAGGACCTCAGTTCGAACGGCACCTTTGTCAATGGGGAGCTGGTCGGCAAGGGAAAGAAGGTGGCACTCAAGAACAACGACGAAATCTCACTGTCCATGAAGGATCTCAAAGGTGAGCGCTTGATGTCGATACGATACGTGTGCTTGGTCTTTGATTTAGATTAATTGTTGTTAGCAAAGCAGTATGTAATCGTCATAAAAAATTAAACGTCATCTATTTGTTCTTCAAAGGCGACTGATAAGTGATAACACACCTTATACCAATATTTGTTTGGAATGACGCAATTCATATTTTGTTGCTTGGTTCTTCCGCAGACCTGACAATGAGGAAATTTTTTTCGTCGGATGTTTGCTCTGTGTGAGCAATTTTGCCAGAAGGAAACTCACTAGACTATTGAATTGATAATGTAAAAAACTTTGTTGCTGTTTAATTATTCATAGTAAGAGGATAGCTTAAGCGATGAGCATGCCACATCAGCTCAGGGTTACATTGTAGCATTGATACGGTAACTTCAGACAGGCTGACGACCATCTGGCTGTGCGGCAGTGTATGTGTTCCACGACTACATGGATAACGACTCGGCCAACTACCCGGACCAGCTGCGGAGCCAGTACACCATGTCACGCGTGCTGGGCACCGGGGCCTGTGGCGAGGTCAGGCTCGCCTTCCGCAAGGTCAGTCACTGCCGGCCGGTCAGTTTCCGGCGTCATCACTTATTCGAAATACGTCATAAGAGTTTACACGTGAAGTTTGCTTATGAGTGAAACTAGTTAATTCCGATCGGGATCCAGAACGATAGTTTATGAAAGTAATTCACTTAAAGGGACTATCCCACCTTAACATTATATTTGAGTTGAGATAGCCATTTTGATGGCTTGGCATTGAAATTAAGTATGGTAGCAGTTAAAAGAACCACAATGATCTAATCAAAAAGATATTTGAGTTTGATTTTGACATTTGTAAAAAAAAATAAGGCTCATGTGTATTTGAATATGGCCTCTAAACCGACAGCGTCGTCTCTCTTTACCCAGCTGGTAATGATAGTCGACTTGTTTTAACCCTATTTGTAACAGGGTCCCCCCCCCCTCATGTTTTTCGCAGATATCTCCAGAGCGGCTGGGAGTAGGCCCATGAAATTTTGGGACTTTTCATAGAATTGAATACCGCATTTGGAGTCAAAAAATTTAGTTCTTATCCTGAACAGGCGGTTCCAGGGCACAGTTTTGGGTGGGTTCGGAGGCGACATTTGGCGATAATACGGAAATGCGATCTTCACGGTTTCTTCCTAACTGCCTCAAGTATGAAGGAGTTACATCGGTTTATGGTGATTGCAACAAGTGCAAATTAGTTGATGTTAATGAAATATCATAAAAATTGCATGGCAGAGGCAGTTTCAGGGGCGTGAAGGGGGGGGGGGGGGGTTCCAGAAAGTATACAATGCTTGGCGGGAAACCAATAGAGCGATGTAAGGGGCATTTATAGCTATCAAGATGTAAAAGATAGCTTCTGCTTCCATTATTTGCATAATTTATTACATATAGAGTTTCAGGGGCGTGTTCAGACACATGAAAAGGGGGTGACTGGCATGGTGATGACGATATGCCAGCGATAACGGCGCAATAGACGTTTAGCTTATAATGATATATGCACATATGAGGCCTGAAAAGGGAATAAAGTCATTTTTTGCAGAGGCGCGCTCAGGAACGGAAGAAAGGGAGTCATATTATTGCAAGGAAACTAAGAGGCATGGGCGTAAAATGACATAACATACTGCAATTTTCGGATGAAATACGCACCACAGGCTACTCTACGAACGATTATAAGATAATAGGAGAGTCCAGGTAGGGTAAAAAGGGGGGTAAGCAATGTTAATTGAAGTTGTAAGTGAAATAGTCACTGTTGACTAGTTAGTATCATAATAGCTGATAATATACTTATCAAAAGGTCTTGCGCCGCCCCAGTTTGGATCCTGGATACGCCTATGATGAAGTATAACATGCAAAAAGGAACTATCTACGATCAGTAACATATTTATAGTGCTGGGTAGCGACTTGTCTGTGGTTAATATTTTGTCCAATTTGACCTCCCTTTTTCGCTAACCTGGTACCGCCTATGGCAAAAAATATGATTAATAACTGTGTTGTCTAATGTCACAATCGCATACCATTTCATTTATTTTATAAAAAAAGTTTTATTACGCATTTACTTCACCCCCATATTGAGTGACCTGCACACGCCTATGATTTTTGAATTTTCAAACGTCACCGTCATATATCAATTTCCAACTCAATCTCTATCGATTCCTATTAGTTGTGTTAAAATCGGTCGATAAACATGAAAGCTATGTTGGATCAAAAATACCACTAAAATTTGTAGTTTTTGCCCCCTGTTGCCCCTCTATCCAAAATTTAGATTTGTTTTGTTATTTAGAAATGTAGATCGTGTTGAGGGGAACCAAACACCGTTCAATTTTTGAAAATCAGACGGGTAGATCTCGAGATCTCCGGGGGGGGGGGGTCGGAATCCGCCCCCCCCCCCCCCCCCCTGTTACAAATAGGGGTAGCCAGGAGCCTGTTACAAATATGGTTAAGGTGAACCTTGGAGATATTTGCTACGTTTCAATGGTTTGGTAATTGGTTTGTTTTGGTATTCAAAGCGCCAGAATTGTCTCGAAATAATTGTGCCCATACTTTGGTAGCGTAAAGGATTTCTGTGTAGCTCTCTGGAGCTCAATATGACGCCATCAACCCAAATATGAAAACTTAACTTTTTATGAAATTGAGCGCTGTTTTCCAGAAACAAATGTCATAAACGTGTTCGGCAGCAATTATTTCATATTTTGCACCACAAGCGGCGTACATTTGACAACTTTTGGGAAGGTGGGACAGTCCCTTTAAGAATGTCACCAATTCGTACTGCAGTTTGGATATCATCGACAGAGGTGTTCTAACTGGAAGTATTGCCGCCCAGTATCGGCTGGTACTGGTATTACCGCCCAGTATCGGCTGGTACTGGTATTGCCGCCCAGTGTCGGCTGGTACTGGTATTGCCGCCCAGTATCGGCTGGTACTGGTATTGCCGCCCAGTATCGGCTGGTACTGGTATTACCGCCAAGTATCGGCTGGTACTGGTATTACCGCCAAGTGTCGGCTGGTACTGGTATTGCCGCCCAGTATCGGCTGGTACTGGTATTGCCGCCCAGTGGCGGGTGGTACTGGTATTGCCGCCCAGTGGCGGCTGGTATTGGATGTCTGAAGTTCGATCCTTTGACAGGGCACGATGGAGCGATTCGCTGTGAAGATCATCTCCAAGAAAAAGTTTACTCTGCGAGGACAGCACCAGCTCAACCAGACGGATGCCGTAGCCAACGAGGTCAACGTGCTCCGAGCGCTGGACCATGTGAGTCACGGCACGACCGTAGACAGACAGACAGACAGGCAGGCAGGCAGGCAGGCAGGCAGGCAGGCAGGCAGGCAGGCAGGCAGGCAGGCAGGCAGGCAGGCAGGCAGGCAGGCAGGGAGGCAGGCAGACAGACAGACAGACAGACAGACAGACAGACAGACACAGACAGACAGACAGACAGGCAGACAGGCAGACAGGCAGACAGGCAGACAGGCAGACAGGCAGACAGGCAGACAGGCAGACAGGCAGACAGGCAGACAGGCAGACAGGCAGACAGACAGACAGACAGACAGACAGACAGACAGACAGACAGACAGACAGACAGACAGACAGACAGACAGACAGACAGGCAGGCAGGCAGGCAGGCAGGCAGGCAGGCAGACAGACAGACCCTCCCGGTCACTGGGACTGGAAGGACTGCGATCTGAGACTGGCGAACGGTGGGGCGGGGCCATCCTGGTGATAATGGCCTGCCAATCCGTATATAATAAAACCAGCAGTGTCTACTTTCTTCAACACTAGCCAATTGTCCGAGCGCTCAGGCTTAGCCTATTGTCGACTTTCTTCAACACTACGCCTATGGACATTCTTGCTGACGCCGCTTCCATCACCTGTTGTCTTATGGCAGAATCTTAATAGCTCAGGGACTAAGGCACGCAGAGCGTCGTAACAAAAAAAAACAATCGATTCGACTGGTGCATCAGATTTTGCAACTTTTAGTCCCATCATCGTCGGTTGCGTCGTTTGTGCGTAACACCGTGTGCAAAAACGGGCGATTCCTCCATTGACAATGCACTGTTTTCGCGAAAACGCCGCGTACGAAATTATCAACCAAACATTGTTGCATACCTGGCTGATATTTCGGCAACCGCAAGTCACACCGACAAGCCGAAAACACAGATGTGCGGAGGAAGAAGCGGCACAGAATATGCACTGTCGGTCCATCAGCGGCGCCTTCCACTTGCAAGTTAATCGCTAAAAAGCTGCAATTTAAGCTTTAATGCAGTGCTTCACGATTTACATTATTACTCGGCATCTATTTGACTTAAACACATACAATACACGCCAATGTGTCGACGAAGGTACCGTCTCTAAAATGCACCTAAAAATTAACGTTCTAAAGCAATATTTCAGCTCTAAAACCCGCCTGTAACATACCCATTGCCAGTTTTTCCAACGGCAATTTTGAATACCGCCGTACCGTCAACAAACAAACTGAGCTAAGCGATAAAAATCACATGGCTGGAAAGCGCAGGCAAAAATCATCTAATACCCACCCAAAATGTATTCATATATACAAACATGAAGCCTATAATGCCAAGAACTGACACTGAAAACACGCTGCCCGCTGCCAGTGGCGTACCCAGGATCTACTCCAGGAAGGGGCAATTTTTGCTCAGGGGGCATAAAGTACCCCCCACCAAAAAAAAACTCACCGAATTTGGCCCACTATATTTTTTAAGGGCATATTTTCACCATTTTTCTCTTAACAAAAATCGAAAAATAATTCTCTTTTTTTCGACCAAAAGGGTACAGACCTTCAGGGGGGGGGGGGGGTGGCAATTGCCCCCCCCCCCCCTTGTGTACGCCTATGCCCGCTGCAAATCACTGTTGCCCCGGCCCGCTGCCGCCACCAGCCCCACCGCCTGGTGCCGCCCTGGCAGCCGACGCTAGGAACTGTCGACCAATCAGAGAGTAGATCGCCGGCCGGCGTCAATCGGCGGCAGTCGGCGGCCGCCGCCAGTCGGTCGAGTGTGTTACGTCCACCCACCACTTAGCCTATGGTTATGGTCAGGCCGGCGGCCGGCCTGACCCATAGGCTACACCCAGACCCACACCCACACCCAGACCCACACCCACACCCAGACCCACACCCACACCCAGACCCACACCCAGACCCACACCCACACCCAGACCCACACCCACACCCACACCCAGACCCCCACCCCCACCCACACCCAGACCCAAACCCACACCCACACCCAGACCCACACCCACACCCAGACCCACACCCAGACCCACACCCAGACCCACACCCAGACCCAGACTCAGACCCAGACCCAGACCCACACCCACACCCACACCCAGACCCAGACCCAGACCCAGACCCAGACCCAGACCCAGACCCAGACCCAGACCCAGACCCAGACCCAGACCCAGACCCACACCCACACCCAGACCCACACCCAGACCCACACCCACACCCACACCCAGACCCAGACCCAGACCCACACCCAGACCCAGACCCAAGCCCCCACACCCACACCCACACCCACACCCACACCCACACCCACACCCACACCCACGCCCAGACCCACACCCACACCCACACCCACACCCACACCCACACCCACACCCACACCCACACCCACACCCACACCCACACCCACACCCACACCCACACCCACACCCACACCCACGCCCACGCCCACGCCCACGCCCACGCCCACGCCCACGCCCACGCCCACGTCCACCCCACGCCCACGCCCACGCCCACGCCCACGCCCACGCACACGCACACGCCCACGCCCACGCCCACGCCCAAACCCAGACCTACACCTACACCCACACACACACCTACACACACACACACACACACACACACACACACACACACACACACACACACACACACACACACACACACACACACACACACACACACACACACACACACACACACACACACACACACACACACACACACACACACACACACACACACACACACACACACACACACACACACACACACACACACACACACACACACACACACACACACACACACACACACACACACACACACACACACACACACACACACACACACACACACACACACACACACACACACACACACACACACACACACACACACACACACACACACACACACACACACACACACACACACACACACACACACACACACACACACACACACACACACACACACACACACACACACACACACACACACACACACACACACACACACACACACACACACACACACACACACACACACACACACACACACACACACACACACACACACACACACACACACACACACACACACACACACACACACACACACACACACACACACACACACACACACACACACACACACACACACACACACACACACACACACACACACACACACACACACACACACACACACACACACACACACACACACACACACACACACACACACACACACACACACACACACACACACACACACACACACACACACACACACACACACACACACACACACACACACACACACACACACACACACACACACACACACACACACACACACACACACACACACACACACACACACACACACACACACACACACACACACACACACACACACACACACACACACACACACACACACACACACACACACACACACACACACACACACACACACACACACACACACACACACACACACACACACACACACACACACACACACACACACACACACACACACACACACACACACACACACACACACACACACACACACACACACACACACACACACACACACACACACACACACACACACACACACACACACACACACACACACACACACACACACACACACACACACACACACACACACACACACACACACACACACACACACACACACACACACACACACACACACACACACACACACACACACACACACACACACACACACACACACACACGCACCCGCACCCGCACCCGCACCCGCACCCGCACCCGCACCCGCACCCACACCCAGATACACACCCACACCCAAATACACACCCACACCCAGACCCACACCCAAACCCACACCCACACCCACACCCACACCCAAACCCAAACCCAGACCCAGACCCAGACCCAGACCCAGACCCAGACCCACACCCACACCCAGACCCAGACCCACACCCAGACCCACACCCACCACACCCACCACACCCCCACCACGCACACCACGCACACCACGCACACCACGCACACTACACCCACCACACCCACACCAACCACACCCACACCAACCACACCCACACCAACCACACCCACACCAACCACACCCACACCAACCACACCCACACCAACCACACCCACCGCACCCACACACCACTGGCTGGCTATATAAATTAGCTGGCTATATAAATTGCAGGCTATATAAATTGAAGGCCATATACATAACATCCATCTAGTCATAAATGTAAAAGCACATCTATTTTTGGGGCACATTTTTTAATGTCATGAAATGACTTCATGGCGATGATGGCAATGACGGGGATTTCAACATAACTTTTTTAGCTTCTGGATCTCCAAGTCTTAGCGTTTAATTCAATCGAAATAAAATGACCAAATCACCTAGCGTGCTGTATCTTCGTCCCGGCAGCCGTGTGTGATCCGGATCGATGACGTGGTCGACTCGCCGTCGGCCGTGTACATTGTCCTGGAGCTGGTGGAGGGAGGAGAGCTGTTCGACCGCGTCCAGGAGAAGAAACAGCTGGACGAGCCCACCACCAAGCTCTACTTGTACCAGATGCTGCAGGCGGTGCGCTACCTGCACCAGAAGGGCATCGCGCACCGTGACCTCAAGGTCAGTCGGCACTGGGCTGTGGGTTCGGAGGGCTGGTTCCCTGTAGTCTGTGCCGGTGGGCTGCGGTAGGAGACGGTGGACGCTCCCTATAACCGTGCTGTCTGTACGGACAGCAGCATGTCACACCCCGCAGTGAGGAGACGGCCACACAGAGCAGAGGCTGTCGAGTCTGTATCTGCTGTGTCGGAGCTGCCCTCTGTCAGCACTGCTGTCGGGTGGTGTGGTATCGACAATCGTCACGGCGGCGTCCTTGTCCCCGTCTCTGCCGGGTGACGCTGCTGACTGACTGACTGTCTGACCGCGCCTGACTGTCTGTCTGTCTGACTGTCTGACCGCGTCTGACCCTGCAGCCAGAGAACGTGCTGCTGGCGTCCGAGGAGCGAGACACGCTGGTCAAAATCACAGACTTCGGCCTGGCCAAGATCGTCGAGGAGGACGGTCTGCTGAAGACATTGTGTGGCACGCCGACGTACGTGGCGCCCGAGGTGCTGCGTCGCCGGCCAGACGCCAACTACACCCACAGCGTCGACTGCTGGAGCCTGGGCGTCATCTTGTTCATCTGGTGCGTGGTCTGAATGCCGGCTGCAGCCGCCGTGGTCGGGCGGGTGGCTGCGTTTGCCGCGGCGTGATGTAGTGGGTACTGGGTAGTCTGCTTAAGGGACCCAAACGATGATGAGCGTTTGTAATGTCGGCAAGGCTGCTGGCTGAGCGGCGTTTGTAATGTCGGTAAGGCTGCTGGCTGAGCGGCGTTTGTAATGTCGGTAAGGCTGCTGGCTGAGCGGGGTGTGTAATGTCGGTAAGGCTGCTGGCTGAGCGGCGTTTGTAATGTCGGTAAGGCTGCTGGCTGAGCGGCGTGTGTAATGTCGGTAAGGCTGCTGGCTGAGCGGCGTTTGTAATGTCGGTAAGGCTGCTGGCTGAGCGAGAGGACCGCCGCGCCGGTATGTTTTGTGTTGTGGTTAATGCTCGTTGCTTTGAAGGCTGCCGATTCGTCGTCAGATTTAGTTAGCACGGCTTCAGACATCACTGCCTGAGAGGTGTATACAGTTGGGAGACCTTCACTCTCTGACCGTGCTGTGCGCGCGTTTCAGCCTGGCTGGCTACCCGCCGTTCTCCCCGGAGTATAAAGACATGCCGCTGCAGGAGCAGATTCTGCGCGGCCGCTTCTCGTTCCAGCGGAAGCAGTGGCGCGGCGTGAGTGAGTCGGCCAAGGACCTGGTGCGCCGCCTGCTCACCGTCGACCCCACGAAGAGGATCACCGTCGAGCAGGCGCTCCAGCACCCTTGGCTACAGGTGAGATCACAATCCGTGAAGCAGGCGCTCCAGCACCCCTGGCTACAGGTGAGATCACACTCCGTGAAGCAGGCGCTCCAGCACCCCTGGCTACAGGTGAGATCACACCCCGTGTAACAGGCGCTCCAGCACCCCTGGCTACAGGTGAGATCACACTCCGTGAAGCAGGCGCTCCAGCACCCCTGGCTACAGGTGAGATCACACTCCGTGAAGCAGGCGCTCCAGCACCCCTGGCTACAGGTGAGATCACACTCCGTGAAGCAGGCGCTCCAGCACCCCTGGCTACAGGTGAGATCACACTCCGTGAAGCAGGCGCTCCAGCACCCCTGGCTACAGGTGAGATCACACTCCGTGTAGCAGGCGCTCCAGCACCCCTGGCTTCAGGTGAGATCACACTCCGTGTAGCAGGCGCTCCAGCACCCCTGGCTACAGGTGAGATCACACTCCGTGAAGCAGGCGCTCCAGCACCCCTGGCTACAGGTGAGATCACACTCCGTGTAGCAGGCGCTCCAGCACCCCTGGCTTCAGGTGAGATCACACTCCGTGAAGCAGGCGCTCCAGCACCCCTGGCTACAGGTGAGATCACACTCCGTGAAGCAGGCGCTCCAGCACCCCTGGCTACAGGTGAGATCACACTCCGTGAAGCAGGCGCTCCAGCACCCCTGGCTACAGGTGAGATCACACTCCGTGAAGCAGGCGCTCCAGCACCCCTGGCTACAGGTGAGCTCACGTGCAGTGGGCCTGACTAAACACTGCACGAAATTGTCACTTTATTTGATGATCACTTGTCGGGAATCCTGCTGGCTTCGCCCATTCTGGTGTGAATCAATCAACAATACGATTTATTCGCAACAAATGTGTCTCGGCCATTGTTTCCCTGGGACTGACGATTGTAATCACGATTGGTTCTCGGTTTTTGCTCTTTCATACGTGAACTCTTTTTGCTCTTTCATCGCATACACGTCGCATTATAATTATTGGAAATATGTTGTATTTCTACGTACACGCGTTTGACGTCTCGTGTCTGCCGGTGTTGGATAGGACAAGAAGACGATCTCGGTGGCGGAGCGGCTGATGGGTCGGGGGAAGCGGCGAGCGGAGGAGTGCCTGGGCCCGGCCGGCCGGCGGCGGCGCACCCTGGCGGACGTCACCGGCCAGCAGCCGGCGGCCGTGCCGTGAGGCGGGCCCGCAGCCGTGCCGTGAGGCGGGCCGGCGGCGGCGCACCCTGGCGGACGTCACCGGCCAGCAGCCGGCGGCCGTGCCGTGAGGCGGGGCAGCAGCCGGCGGCAGTGCCGTGAGGCGGGGCAGCAGCCGGCGGCCGTGCCGTGAGGCGGGGCAGCAGCCGGCGGCCGTGCCGTGAGGCGGGTCCGCAGCCGGCGGCCGTGCCGTGAGGCGGGTCCGCAGCCGGCGGCCGTGCCGTGAGGCGGGTCCGCAGCCGGCGGCCGTGCCGTGAGGCGGGTCCGCAGCCGGCGGCCGTGCCGTGAGGCGGGTCCGCAGCCGGCGGCCGTGCCGTGAGGCGGGTCCGCAGCGCGCTGCACAGCGGCGCACTGATGTACTCAGAAGACGAGAGGACAGGCCGGGAGGGTGTCCGTCCTAAGGGATGGAGAGAAGGGGAAGTCGGTTCTCCTAGACGCTGGGCGGATAGAGAAGGGAGTCGTCTTCCCTGACACGGCGGCGGCGCTGTGCTTCACGCTCGCTGCCGCCGCGGTCCGCAGTGCGTGTGTCTGATGGACCGCCGTCGCTCCTCGGGACGTCAGCCTGTGCGCGGAATCGACAGTCGGCGTGCGGCTCGGCGGAATCGACAGTCGGCGTACGGCTCGGCGGAATCGACAGTCGGCGTACGGCTCGGCGGAATCGACAGTCGGCGTGCGGCTCGGCGGAATCGACAGTCGCCGTACGGCTCGGCGGAATCGACAGTCGGCGTACGGCTCGGCGGAATCGACAGTCGGCGTACGGCTCGGCGGAATCGACAGTCGGCGTACGGCTCGGCGGAATCGACAGTCGGCGTACGGCTCGGCGGAATCGACAGTCGGCGTACGGCCCGGCGGAATCGACAGTCGCCGTACGGCTCGGCGGAATCGACAGTCGGCGTGCGGCTCGGCGGAATCGACAGTCTGCGGATGAAGATACTGCGGCGGCTGAGCCACTGCCATAGGCCAGGGCCAAGCTGAGGCCTGTGCTGTGGCTAGGAGACTAGGAGTGGACTTTTGTACCTGACGGAGGCCGGGGGAAGCGGCCGGGATGACAGCTGCAGATGAGCCAGTAATGGACCACTGTCTAAGACGCAGTCAGGAGTGAGCGGCATGTGGGACTGCAGTCAGGAGTGTAGCCGTGCGGGGGACTGTCGGTGACCGACGGGGCAGCCAGACAGCAGTGGCTGTTCTCTGAAGACTAGTGCCTGAGGCGAGGCTGCTATCCGTAGGCTATATAGTGCCTGAGGCGGGGCTGCGCTCCGTAGGCTATAGCTATAGTGCCTGAGACGAGGCTGCGCTCCGTAGGCTATAGTGCCTGAGGCGAGGCTGCGCTCCGTAGGTATAGTGCTTGAGGCGGGGCTGCTCTCCGTAGGCTATAGTGTTCCGAGACTGGTCGCCGGTGTATGTGACCGGTCCGTGCCGGGCTGAGCTGGGGTGCGCTGCACGGGGCTGTGACGTGGCGCTGCCTGGCCAGACTGGGAGCGAAGCTGCCACTGGGTTTTGTATGCATTGTTACCGTCGTACAGTCTGTTGTCTCGCTATGTGACTCAGTCATCCATGCCGCAGACCGTCTGTGGTTTTCTATTACTTTATGAGGCTACGTGTAGACGATCGCCAGCTCTGGTGCGCCTCGCAGTACTTTTTTACTTTTGTTTCATGATGTAATCAAGTTAATTGATTTTCCAACTAGGCATTCGCGAGTCCGAGAATGGCTACCGCTCACTGTAAGGAACAATACAACTTACTTTTCATACGTAATGATTACTTTCATTTGCAAACTGAAAAATGGGCCATGTAGCATCCACTGTCCATAAAACCAATGACCATTTTCTGGAAGACCAGTGACCACGTACTGGCCCGTGGGTCACGACTGACGAGGCATTCAGATCATTTGGGACCGCCACATTCGGAGAAGTGGCAGAGAAGGTGGCATTTACAATCCGCTATGCTCGGAGTCTCCGTGAATAGAAATGCAACGATACAATTCCGACGAGTGTACATATACAATAACGTTTAATGACCGATAACAAAGTATTCAGTTACAGTGCAAAACGGAAGAGCGGCATACTACCTACGTATTTGGTTTAT
>JAXIVJ010015779.1:0-5000 GCA_036785665.1 Chirona hameri
AAGCTTACGCTTAAATCAGAGCACCAATCCCTTTGATCGCGAAACGCTAGTTGTAGCTATCTACTGACCACCGCGCCACAGCACATGATTTATCGGGATACTGGATTCAGATATTAGGAAGGTAATTCCTGTGATTTTTTTTTTATAATGAAGCTTAGTTGGCAAGGAGTAAGTTGAAAGCACTTGCTTGCAATGTCCTATTATTTCGGGGCAGCCCGCCTGGCCAACCGGGACGTCGCCACGATCCATCCCGGACCGGGGACAAGTGCGGGTTACCGTCCCGGTTGGACCATAGAAAGTAAGTCGTAATACAAAAAAAGATTTGCGTAAGTTATGCACAGCAACCCCATAGAGGTGACCATCTTGACATTTGAACTCAAATGTCATCTTGACATTTGAGTCCGTTCAGGGACTCATTCTTTCAACTATTAATAAAAACTGACCTCAGGTCAAGGTCACCAAATAACCTATATAGGGTATATTGCATATCATCTCACGGGCATTGTCGCCAGAAATCCAATGATGACATTTGAAGGCTCCATTCTGTCGAGGGTTAGGGGCAAATTAGTGCTGATGACCACAGATGATCTCAGGTGACCCTGCAAGACCCACGGAGTACCTAATTATTTCACCTGAATTGGCAAGAATCGCCGATGGGAACATCTTGAGTATCAGTTCCATGCCAAACATGTCAAAATGAGGCATTTGAAACCTTTGGCAACTTGAAATTGAAATTGAGTCAATTGAGGCAATAGAGGCGAATTTAAGTGCCCATTGCCTTATAATGGGGAGTCCCCAGAAATGAAGTGATATGGGGTTACCGATATAAAATCCAAGATTTGCAATTTGCAATAAAAAATGCAATTTAGCGAATTCGTATTACCTATTTAGGTGCTACTCAGGATATTCCCAAGCGGAACGCTACGCTATACCTATAACTCGCCCCCCCCCCCCCCTTAGAAACATCAATATCGTCAGGTCAGATCGATGGTAAAGTTAGCCGAGGTCAATTCTGTACAAGCAACCACATTTTACAGCGGCCGTGCGCGTCATTACTACATAAACAGACAATGTGCAAGCTCCAGGGTTGTCGCTACCTAGTGGGGGTCGCCCCCACACTTATGGGAATTTTTAACATTACGACTATCGGTATTGCATGACAAAAAATGACTTCAAAGGGCATCCGAACCCACCCCCCCCCCCCCCCCCCCCCTACACAAACACACACACAGAGATGATAAGTACTTGATTTGACTTGGCTTTACCTGGCTTGACACGTAACAGCCGCTGCCACGTGGACAGGCACGTAACCAGGATTTCGTCCAGGGGGGGGGGGGGGGCGGGCGGCGCCTCGAAAGGGCCCCTTCCCGAGCGTTGAAAGGGCCCCTTTCCAAGCGTTGAAAGCCCCCCCCCCCCCCAAAAAAAAAAACGGATGAAAAGGCACGTTACAAGGATGGAAAATGCAGTATGACAGGTATGGCATGGGCCATACCAACATTTAGGAGCTGGAGTTAGCAAACTGCCATATCAACTTTGGAACGAGCGACACCAATTTGGAATCAGCTATACCAACTTGGAATATTGTTTATGCTTAAGACCTGGAACTCTTAAACAAATGGCGCCGCAGAGCGGCGCGAACATTTTGAGTCTTATGCCCTGGATATGCATTA
The DNA here is from genome assembly GCA_036785665.1 of Chirona hameri. Classification (NCBI taxonomy): domain Eukaryota; kingdom Metazoa; phylum Arthropoda; class Thecostraca; order Balanomorpha; family Balanidae; genus Chirona; species Chirona hameri. Next base: position 1,671 of record JAXIVJ010015779.1, read on the forward strand.
TCATCAATGCGTCGCATTGCGTATGGTGCGGACCTCTAAAATTGTTATATTGTGCGTTTAAAAGTGCGGTAAAAAAGGTGCTGAAGTGAACTATTTTGCCCAATTACATAGGAAAGTAGCAACATAACACATAAATGCGCCGAGAAACGGGCCGAGTTTTTTTCCTAACCCGCATATAATTGAATTTGCAGTTAAATTGCACCGCAAAGCGGCGCGAAAATTTTGAGTTTGATTACAACTGTATTCTTACTGTTGAAAGGCCCAAGGTCCATTCAGATCGTCTAGGGCCCCTCTGACCTTTTCAACGCCCTCCCGACCTGTTCAGGGACTCATCTGGGATCCGCGAAGAGAAAAGACATGATGTGGAGTGGGTGATACATATAATACAAAGAGGGCTTACTCTACAGGACAAATTAAAATCGGAGCTTTCGGGTATATTGTAGCACCCTGACGAAGGGTGTTATAATATACCCGAAAGCTCCGCTTTTAATATTTGTATTGTGGAGTAAGTCCTCTTTGTATTTAATCTTAATCTGTGATCTCCACGTGCTTTGACCCTTCTGGTCTCACCAGGAACTCCTCTGACCTTCCAAGAAGCCCCTCATGTGTGTCAAGGGGCCCATTCAGCCTGTTCAGAGGTCCTTCCGACTTGGCCAGGGACTGCACTGGCTGCTTTGTCGCCCTACCGACATGCTCAGGGGTAGGGGCGGCGGATTGCGGGGCGCAGGGTACCTAATCCCCCCCCCCCCAGTTGAAAATCCTGGGGAGGGGTGGGGGAGGGTCAGTTTTCCCCCAGATTGAGCAGGCCAAAATCTGGGGAGGGGGAAAAGTTGCCTTTATGCCCCCCAGGATTTTCGACTGGGGGTATTTTGGGTACCCTGCCCCCGCAATACGCCGCCCCTGCTCAGGGGCCCCTCTCACCTGCCCAGGGGCCCCTCCAGTCTGGCTAGGAACTCATCCGACATGTTCAAGGGGTCTTCTGACCGGCCCAGGCACCCATTCGGTCTGGCCAGGGGCCCCTCTGACTTGCCCAGGAGCCCCCCCCCCCCCCCCCCCGATCTGCCCAGCGACTCTTCTGGTCGGCCTGCGCTGGCTGCTTTGTCGCCCTGCCGACATGCTCAAGGGGCCCTCCGACCTACCCTGGGGCCCCTCCGTGCTGGCCAGGGGTCAATTCGGCATGTTCAGGGGCCCTTCTTACCCGCCCATTGGTCCTTTCGGTCTGGGCAGGGGCCCCTCCGATCTGCACAGAGGCCCTTTTAACTTTCCAGGGGCCCTCTGGTCTCTCCAGGGGCCCTCTAGCTTTCTAAGGGGCCCTTTCAACCTGGCAAGGGATTGCGCTGGCTGCTTTGTCGCCTTGCGACATGCGCCGAGGGCCCTCCGACCTGCCCTGGGGCCCCTCCGTGCTGACTAGGGGCCCATTCGGCATGTTCAGGGGCCCTTCTGACCCACATAGGGGCCCTTTCGATCTGGTCAGGGGCCCCTCTGACCTGCACAGGGACCCTTTTAACTTCCCAGGGGCCCTCTGGTCTGTCCAGAGACCCTCTAACCTGCTCAGGGGCCCTTATGACCTGGCAAGGGACTGCGTTGGCCGCTATGTCACCCTGTTGACATGCTCAGGGGCCTCTCGACCTGCCCAGGGCCCAGGGCCTCTCGACCTGCCCTCTGTGCCGGCTAGGGGCCCATTCGACGTGTTCAGGGGGCCCATTCGACGTGCTCAGGGGGCCCTCTGACCCGCTCAGGGGCCCTTTCGGTCTGGTCAGGGGCCCCTCTGACATGCACAGGGCTCTTTCGAACGTCGAAGGGCCTTCAGAGAGGGCCCTGGTGGCCCTAAAGGGCATCTGAAGTCCTCTTTCGCGCGGTCTCGTCGGCCTTTTTCGGCGCGCGCAGCGCGCCGAAAAGAGCCCTCGCGCTCCGAAAAGGGCCCTCCTGGCCTCCAGGGGGCGCGGACGCCAACGCCGCCCCCTCCCCCCCTTGGCTACTTGCCTGCACGTGGATGACCTCAATCAATATCTGTATCTGTAAGTTCACAATGCCTGGCGACGCGCGTGACAGGGGCCCTGGGTACGTCCAAGATATGACATTTGCATATGTTCATAGAATAGAGAAAATTGTGACGAGCCGTTTGACCCCATAACGGAATTTTTCCGAACAATACTTCCTGAAATCTGGACCGAGTTGCCCATCCGTCGGATAGGCAGTTTGCTGTGACGGGGATCTACTTTCAGTGGGCGAATAATCAGCTGATTGTCGGTCCTCATAATTCACGAAATGTACACGTATTTCACACAGCCGGTCCACGGATTCCGGTGAGGTCCTCGACATTCCGACCTCATGGCATTTCTTTCCTAAAACGATTCTGACAAATTTCAAACGTCAGGGTACCTCTATTCGTCACTCATTTTAAGTGCCTGCATTTTGGCGGGCCTCAGGCAATCGCAACAGGTGGTCCTCTAGATACACGGTGCAGACAAGGTGCTCGTCTTACACCGTAGACACGTATAGGTGTGTGTGTGTGTGTGTGTGTGTGTGTGTGTGTGTGTGTGTGTGTGTGTGTGTGTGTGTGTGTGTGTGTGTGTGTGTGTGTGTGTGTGTGTGTGTGTGTGTGTGTGTGTGTGTGTGTGTGTGTGTGTGTGTGTGTGTGTGTGTGTGTGTGTGTGTGTGTGTGTGTGTGTGTGTGTGTGTGTGTGTGTGTGTGTGTGTGTGTGTGTGTGTGTGTGTGTGTGTGTGTGTGTGTGTGTGTGTGTGTGTGTGTGTGTGTGTGTGTGTGTGTGTGTGTGTGTGTGTGTGTGTGTGTGTGTGTGTGTGTGTGTGTGTGTGTGTGTGTGTGTGTGTGTGTGTGTGTGTGTGTGTGTGTGTGTGTGTGTGTGTGTGTGTGTGTGTGTGTGTGTGTGTGTGTGTGTGTGTGTGTGTGTGTGTGTGTGTGTGTGTGTGTGTGTGTGTGTGTGTGTGTGTGTGTGTGTGTGTGTGTGTGTGTGTGTGTGTGTGTGTGTGTGTGTGTGTGTGGTGTGTGTGTGTGTGTGTGTGTGTGTGTGTGTGTGTTGTGTGTGTGTGTGTGTGTGTGTGTGTGTGTGTGTGTGTGTGTGTGTGTGTGTGTGTGTGTGTGTGTGTGTGTGTGTGTGTGTGTGTGTGTGTGTGTGTGTGTGTGTGTGTGTGTGTGTGTGTGTGTGTGTGTGTGTGTGTGTGTGTGTGTGTGTGTGTGTGTGTGTGTGTGTGTGTGTGTGTGTGTGTGTGTGTGTGTGTGTGTGTGTGTGTGTGTGTGTGTGTGTGTGTGTGTGTGTGTGTGTGTGTGTGTGTGTGTGTGTGTGTGTGTGTGTGTGTGTGTGTGTGTGT
>JAXIVJ010015779.1:10000-30622 GCA_036785665.1 Chirona hameri
ATTAGTGGAGCGACCCTGCTTCCCATGGCTATCCCTTTGGTTTGTTTATCAAACTCATTGCCGAATCTCACATAGTTATTGTGTAGGCAGTGTTGAAGGAGAGTTTTTAAGTTGTCCAAAGTGATGCCGCATAAGAACCTACATAGACAAGGTTCAGCCCAGGATAACTAGACAAACGGGTACGGTCATATGGTAGCAGCGCTTCATCGGCATATATGGCGCTTATGAGACTTGCAGTAAATCAATTATAAAATGAGTGTTGATTTGTTATTTAAGTGACGTCATGTGATTGAACACTTTTGGTATGCGTATATTCTTACTCTTATGTAATTTGGTTAAATATGTTTAGCACCAGGTAAATCGTTGTTAGTTGCAATTGTGGTAAATTAGGTATCAAAATCACCAAGGGGGCTTTTTTTCCTAAAATGACGTCATTTTATTGAATTTGAACATTGTAAAAATCGCCAAATTGTTTTTTGAGAATAACTTTTGACAGAAGCATGATATAATAAAACCGATTAAACCATTGTGTTTGTCTCGTCGAGACGCATCACAAAATATATTATATGAACTAGGTAGTCTATATCCAAAAATTGACCTGACCTGAGATCAGGTCAAGGTCAACTTTTACAATAAATTATTTGTCTCGACAAGCCAAATGCAATGGTGAAGACCTCATTGCTCTACCTTGATTTGGTAAAGAGTTGTGGAAGAAAAACCATACGTGACCTGGGGCTCACCTGAGTTGACCTCGTAGAGGTCAAAGAACAGAAATGTGACATGGGGTTTTGTAGTTGACACAGATATGGTGAAAGCTGGTCAAATTGAGCCATTTCCTATGGATGTATACGTGTTTTCATTGACTTATAATGGGGAGGTCACGAAATCGACCTGACCTTAGGTCACCGGTATGACAAATTCGAGATAAACAAATTGTAGGTACTTATGGCCTGATAACATCCTATGAGTTCCAGACTGTTCGGTCAATCACCTTGGCTGTTGCACGACCGCAAACATGTTTGGAGGTGGGTCACTTGACTTGACCTGGTGACATGACCTGGGATGATCCGAGGTAAAGAATTCCGCACCATGTGGATAATTGATGCTAAAACAGCTGTGCTAATTTTGGTGGCGCTGCGCGTGGCCGTTTTTCCACTATTCATAACAAACTTGAGGGGGAGGGTGGAAGAAATCAGCCCCCGGCAGTGCGCATGCAAGGGAAACATCCTTTCACATAAGACCATATTTAACATGTTTCCGTACAAGCCACAGGCAAAGCAGACCCTGATATCAAAAGACAATGGATGTGGCTTTTGTATGGTTTGCTTCCTTTTTCCTATCACTGCTAACTCATCGCTCAATCGAGTTTGCATTTTGCTCAATATCACTGAACCTCCCATAGCGTTAACATTGATGAAGGGAGAAAAAATACAACTTCACGCTTTGGTGACGTCACCAAAGCATGAAGCTGCCAATGCCCTTGACTGGGGGCTGGTTCAGCCTATCGTGGCACAATATGAGAACATCCAGAAAATCCCACACCCAAACTTGAGGCCATGACCAAACGAGTGATCCATAACACCATGGACAACGTGGTTCATGAAAAGTTGATTAAAAAGATAATCCCGAACTCATCACGGACAGCAGAGCTATATGGACTGCCTAAAAATCACAAAGAAAACGTTCCATTGCGCCCCATAGTGTCCGCGTGTGGCGATCCACTCGACAAACTGTCATGGTTTCTAGAAAGGATCATCACTCAGCTCCTTCCCTTCATACCGGCACATCTAAAAAACACCGAATAGTACCTATCGACCCTAAATAACAAATATCCAGACTCACTTCCACCAGGTGCCATCGTTTTCACCATGGATGTCCAAAACCTGTATGGCAACGTACCCACCGACGAAGTCATCACCACCGTCTGCAACATGATCCATGAACACAACAATCAAATTGACTTATTCGGCCTCACTTTGGACAACTTAAAAACTCTCCTTCAACACTGCCTACACAATAACTATGTGAGATTCGGCAATGAGTTTTATAAACAAACCAAAGGGATAGCCATGGGAAGCAGGGTCGCTCCACCAATAGCCATTAGTTTCATGCATACGATAGAGTCGCTTATCCTCTCCTCTCCAGGCGACCAACCCGTCTTATACCTTCGGTATATAGACAATATCCTCGGTGTATGGACCCCCATGGCGCCGACGCACTGGACAAATATTACCAGTTCAATAATTCATTCCATCCCTCTCTAAAGTTATATCTGGAAAGAACCGACACCAACCAAAACTCAAGTGTACCGTTCCTAGATACCCTTATCAGTGACACCCACAGGCAAGTACAGCACATAATTATATTTCAAACCCATGGCTTCTCCAATCATCATTCATTTCACGTCTGCACAGCCCATACAAGTCAAACTAGCGGTGCTCCATTCAGAACTTACGCGCGCTAAAAGAACAGGATCCAACGAAGAAGCCATAGAACATGGTATACAAAAGGTAACAAAGATCTTTCTTTCCAACGGCTATCCACTAAGAATCATAAAATATCTTCAAAGTGAAAAATATAGAAAAACTCAACAACAAACATGACACGGACAGACAGAAGCAAAACACGACATTCGTCTCACTTCCATTAATTGATGATGACCTCTCTCGCAGAATCAATGTCAAAGTTCGCTCATCTAGACTCCCAATCAAAATCCCGTGGCAGAAGGGGCAAACTACATCCAGTATGCTCGTGAATTCAGCAATCCACCCACCAAAATGCCCCTCAGGGAACAAGATATGTAACGCATGTGTAGCAGGGGTAGATGGAAAATGCAACACTAAAAACGTAGTATATGAAATAAAATGCATGCTATGTCAAGACTCAAACTACATAGGGGAGACAAAGAGGCTTCTGAGACTGCGCTTTAACCCGGCAGTCACTGGGGTGTATTCTGTAACACGACTCACTGTGGGGGGGCTTTTTTTTAGCCCCCCCCCCCTGGTATCTTCAGAACCAATGATTGCAGCGGGACGCGCAAGGCAGAATTCGAAAACGCTCAATGAGAGAAGCCTAACGCAAACTTAAAAATGTCAAATTAAGGTCACATGTTAGGTCACGGTCAAGTCAAACGTCAAAATCGAGTTATTTGAGTTTATGAACAATACTTGCCTCCATGGCCTTCGATTGCGCCTATAATCACCCAAAGTGCTGTCAAAGGTATGATATATATCTCACATGAGCTAAAGTGAGATTGTTGGAAAATATCAAGGTCAAGGTCAGGTCACAAGAGGTCACTACACACAAAATATCTACGAAAGTCATGCAGCACATATTTTATGGATGTTTTTACGCGTAGAATTCGATAGTGGTAGTCATTTTACCACCTGACTTCATTTACGTGAAGTTAGTGTCAAATTCAGGTCAAGTTCAGGTCACTGAAGGTCAAAATTTGAAACTGATAAATCGAAATGAAAAAAGCATGTTTCTATATCAGTTTTATCTAAAATAAACAGTGCTGGCATTTATTTGTCTGTATCCGGTCAATAAAAGCAAAAAAATGCAATTTCAAAATATGACGTCATGATTTACCCATACTTTATATGCCATGACAATCAAAAAAGATGATATCATTTTGAAAGTTGGTATGGTAGTTGCCCATATGTCAATATCTGACATATATTCCGTTTTTTGTCAATATCTTTGAAAAATTTGATTTTGTGAGCATTTTTTCAAAGAAATATTTTTTTAAAAAAATTTGGGTCAAAAACCAATTTTTTAAAATTTTTGAGAGAGCTGGTTTGTAGCCCTTGCAATTTTCTACCTTTTAGCGTTTTTCGATTGCATTTTACTTCAAATGCGGCATTTGTACGGCCTTGCAAAGTTTAGCCGATTTTGGTGTCAAAATCGTGTTTAGTGACGTCACTAAATTCCCTATATCTCGAAAAGTTTCTGACAAAAATTTCCATTGTTCTCTCAAAAGGTGTAAAATTGATTCCCGGAAAGGTACTGAAAGTTTGGCGTCGATATCTGCCTTAGTTATTGAGATATTCCTAATATTCCTAAGGGGGGTCTAAAAAAGCCCCCCAGTGACTTGCGGGTTAATAAGCATCTCCGCGATGCAAAAAAAACAAAACCAGGGACACTCCTTTCGGTGACCACATGTGCAAAAACCATTCTGACATCATAACAGCCTCATCCTTACACATTCGGATACTACGGCGGTGCAAGGATGTAGCATCCCTAAAAATCACAGAGCAAAATACATTCGGGACCTAAAGCCAAAACTGAACACACAAACCTCGTCTTGGAAACTAATCGCTCCACCTCCTTATGGTTCTGACTAAATACACACACACACACACACACACACACACACACACACACACACACACACGCACACGCACACGCACACGCACACGCACACGCACACGCACACGCACAGGCACAGGCACAGGCACAGGCACAGGCACAGGCACAGGCACAGGCACACGCACACGCACACGCACACGCACACGCACACGCACACGCACACGCACACGCCCACGCACACGCACACGCACACGCACACGCACACGCACACGCCCACGCACACGCACACGTACACGCACACGCACACGCACACGCACACGCACACGCACACGCACACGCGTTTTTTTTCTTCTTCCCGGAACGGCCTATAGCCATTTTCCGGGGAGGGGCAATGACCTCTGGCAATTTGCCAGGCAAAAAACTACGTTAACCGGTTTATGTGACCCGGAGCAAACTAGGGACTAGGGCAGCTATTTTACGTTACTAATTACGTTAACCGGTTTATTTGTACCCGGAACAATTATTTGTTCAAAGTAAATATAATATCTAACATTACGTTAAGTATTTCGTTCAAGGTCAAATATAATATCTAGCATTACGTTAAGTATTTCGTTCAAGGTCAAAAATAAGTAAAACACGAGACACACATACATACATATTTTTATTACATACACTTGAACAGTGTCAGTGTTGGTGGAGCCGTGGGGTGCCGTCATTGCAACAGCGGGAGACTGTTGCCAGTCTCCCTAGCTCCGGCGCCTCGGCGAGACCTGGTTGTGGGGTGTTTAGCTGGGGGAAAAGTCCTGAATAATAAAAAACCCAGCGTCTATAGCAAAGGGGAAAAACCTGCGCGGTGGGCCAAAAATGCGCAAGGCAAAAAACCCCTGTTATATTTGTTTAGCTAAACGTGTTTGGTAGAGATAATCTAAGAGGGGACCTATCGATACAAGATAACTATCACCTAACAGTGTAAAAAAGTTTGACAGGGTGGATACTGCACCGCAGCGCAGCGGACACCGCACCGCAGCGCAGTGGACACTGCACCGCAGCGCAGCAGCCACCGCACCGCGGCGCAGCATCGGCGTGTGATCTGGTTTGGCAGGGAATCATGCCGCCGCCAACGCAAAATAGCACATCAGCCATCGGCGTCCCATCGCAGAAATCCCCCGCCAAATCAGCCACGCAACGAAGAACCCTTCGCCGCGCGGCCGAGATCCAGCAGGGGGCCCCCGCAACAAGACACCGGCAGCCAACACACAACTCCCGCGTCAGCAGTAACCTGATTTAACAGTTAGTCAGGAAGTTATTTCTGACTGGTTTGGCAGGGAATCATGCCGCCGCCAACGCAAAACCACACATCAACCATCGGCGCCCCATCGCAGAAATCCCCCGCCAAATCAGCCACGCAACGAACAGCCAAGCCATAACCATTCGCCGCGCTAATAATCCAGCAGGGGGCCCCCGCGACAAGACACCGGCAGCCAACACACAACTCCCACGTCAGCAGCAGCACGATTTAACAGTTAGTCAGAAATAACTTAATGAAGTATTTGTTGGAGGTGATTTATTGTTTCTTGTTGAACCGTCTCAAATTGCGGCGGTAGCGGTTACTTTCAGGGGGGCTGGGGGGGGGAGGGGCTACGAGGGAGCTGGGAAGGAGGGTGGGGGGAGGGGAGGGATGGCGGGGAGAGGCGGGCGGGCGGGGAGCTGGGGCGGGCGGGCGGGGAGCTGGGGCGGGAGGGCGGGGACTGGGCGGGGTTGCGGGCGACTTTCCGGGAGACGGCTCTCATGAGAGAGTCGTCCGAGGGGAGGTCCTCCGAGAATCGGCTCTCCGCTGGTGCTGGGGAGGCCGGGGAGGCGGGGCCTGAGTCGGTGTTCGACTCGGCTGGTTGGGCTGGGGAGCGCGGTGCCGGTGGATCAGCGGCAACGGCGCCTTCGAGGTCCGACAGAGATGCCTCGGGGAGCTGGGGTGGTGGTCGGGGGGTCTGTCGGTTGGGGGGTCTGGCGGGAGGCCGGTGGGGTGGGGGGAGGTTCCGGGAGGTGGGAGGGGCGGCCAAGCGCCGGGGGCGAGACCTGGGCTGAGAGAGGTGGAGGGCGGGGCGTCCGGTGGGCGCCGACTGTCGCCGCGCTTCAAGCGCTCCGTCTCGCGAGCGAGGCCCCAGGCCAAACACCGGCGGTCCCAGGCCGGGTGGGCCTGGTCGCACGAGGCGCAGCGTGCTGCGCGCGTGCACCCTTCGGTGCCGTGCTCGCCAGCGCACCGACCACAGGTGGCGGTGCGCACCCGGCAGGTCCACTTGAGGTGGCCGTAGTGCCAGCACTGCTGACACTGCCGGGGGGGGGGGGGGGGCGGGATCCACTCCCTGACGGGGGCAGCCACGTACCCACAGTGGATGTGGGTCGGCAGCTCCTTGCCTCGGAAGCGGAGCCGAATCAGCGGGTTGGGCTGATCGGGTCGCCGCTTCGATGGCGACAGGCGAGTCACCTCGCACACCCCTTGGTGTGCGAGTTCCCGGAGGAGATCGTCCTCCGAGAGCTCGGCCACGTCTGGGCACCATGCCAGACCCTCCACGGAGTTGAGGTGCGCCGGGGCCTCCACGGCGACCCTCACTCCGATGAAGGTGGTCCGTCCCATGACACTGACGTTCTGTTGGGACGTCAGTGTTTCGATCAGGAGTGCTCCTGATCGAATGGGTTTGGCGCTGGCTACGTCGCCACAGATGGCGACCAGCCAGCGCCGGACCTGGAACGGGTTGACATTCCTAAATGGAATGCCATCCGCTCGCCACATAAGGAGGCAAGCGGGCCCGTCCGGGGGGGTGGGGTCGGGGGGAGCCGTGCTCCGGGTCGGACCCTGGGAGGCCCCTGAGGGGAGCGGGGAGTGGATCCGACCGGGGAGGTGCGACGTCGCGCACCGGGGGGGACCCCAGAGGGGGGTCGGGGGGTCGGGGGGACGGAGGGGCGGAGGGGCGGGGGGGTGGGTCGGGGGGATGGGAGTCCGGCAACGGCCGGGCCCCTGGACGGGGCTGGCGGGGCCTGCGACGTCGCGCACCGGGGGGGACCCCAGAGGGGGGTCGGGGGGTCGGGGGGACGGAGGGGCGGAGGGGCGGGGGGGTGGGTCGGGGGGATGGGAGTCCGGCAACGGCCGGGCCCCTGGACGGGGCGGGCGGGGCCCCTGAGGGGGGCTGGGAGGGGGACTGAGCGGCGGGAGGGGGGCATCAGTCCAATGGGGTGATGGCCGGGTCGGGTCGGGGTAATGGCCGGTCACTGCGGGGCCCCAGTCCGACAGGTTGACGGGCGGGAGGGGCAGGGGGCTGGGAGGGGGACCGTCCAGGGGGGCACGCGGACGCGCGCCAGGGAACCCCGGAGGGGGGTCGGGGGGGGGGCGGCGGGGCGGGTGGGTCGCCATGACCGGAGGAGGGAGGGGAAAGTTCAATGAATAACCTAAGTTACGTTAACGTGGCACACACGGCAGAACGTGTTGCCAGCTGCAATTAATCTAAAGAATGAAGCGGGTTCTCTACCTTGCAAATTGTGGAAATTACGTTACCTACTTAAAAATATCTAAGGGCTACCTATCTAAGGGTCTAACGACACACACACACACACACACACACACACACACACACACACACACACACACACACACACACACACACACACACACACACACACACACACACACACACACACACACACACACACACACACACACACACACACACACACACACACACACACACACACACACACACACACACACACACACACACACACACACACACACACACACACACACACACACACACACACACACACACACACACACACACACACACACACACACACACACACACACACACACACACACACACACACACACACACACACACACACACACACACACACACACACACACACACACACACACACACACACACACACACACACACACACACACACACACACACACACACACACACACACACACACACACACACACACACACACACACACACACACACACACACACACACACACACACACACACACACACACACACACACACACACACACACACACACACACACACACACACACACACACACACACACACACACACACACACACACACACACACACACACACACACACACACACACACACACACACACACACACACACACACACACACACACACACACACACACACACACACACACACACACACACACACACACACACACACACACACACACACACACACACACACACACACACACACACACACACACACACACACACACACACACACACACACACACACACACACACACACACACACACACACACACACACACACACACACACACACACACACACACACACACACACACACACACACACACACACACACACACACACACACACACACACACACACACACACACACACACACACACACACACACACACACACACACACACACACACACACACACACACACACACACACACACACACACACACACACACACACACACACACACACACACACACACACACACACACACACACACACACACACACACACACACACACACACACACACACACACACACACACACACACACACACACACACACACACACACACACACACACACACACACACACACACACACACACACACACACACACACACACACACACACACACACACACACACACACACACACACACACACACACACACACACACACACACACACACACACACACACACACACACACACACACACACACACACACACACACACACACACACACACACACACACACACACACACACACACACACACACACACACACACACACACACACACACACACACACACACACACACACACACACACACACACACACACACACACACACACACACACACACACACACACACACACACACACACACACACACACACACACACACACACACACACACACACACACACACACACACACACACACACACACACACACACACACACACACACACACACACACACACACACACACACACACACACACACACACACACACACACACACACACACACACACACACACACACACACACACACACACACACACACACACACACACACACACACACACACACACACACACACACACACACACACACACACACACACACACACACACACACACACACACACACACACACACACACACACACACACACACACACACACACACACACACACACACACACACACACACACACACACACACACACACACACACACACACACACACACACACACACACACACACACACACACACACACACACACACACACACACACACACACACACACACACACACACACACACACACACACACACACACACACACACACACACACACACACACACACACACACACACACACACACACACACACACACACACACACACACACACACACACACACACACACACACACACACACACACACACACACACACACACACACACACACACACACACACACACACACACACACACACACACACACACACACACACACACACACACACACACACACACACACACACACACACACACACACACACACACACACACACACACACACACACACACACACACACACACACACACACACACACACACACACACACACACACACACACACACACACACACACACACACACACACACACACACACACACACACACACACACACGCACACACACACACACACACACACACACACACACACACACACACACACACACACACACACACACACGTACCCACACACGTACACACACAGACACACACGTTTGGTGATGCAATGCTCATATTGTGTGTTATGTAGGCCTGTAACATATGCGTTTTGTGTATATAGGTAGATTATGTATAGTTTGTTTTTTGCATTTATTGTTTCTCAAAGAGGAAGATGTGTTCGAGTGTTTGCGAACGTTAGAATGATGTTTATAAAAACAAGTGTCGTAAATGTCAGACCTGAAGATGGGCCATGCCTGAAACTGTCGTCTCTTTTGTCTCATTTTTGTATTAATATATTACATAGTATGAGGCTGTGGTTTTTATTAACTCTATTATACATTATGAGCCTAAAGGCTGTGGTTTTTATTAACTCTATTATACATTATGAGCCTAAAAAAACGCTATCCCACATGATACTAGATAAAATGAGATTCTCTGACGACCCGACCCTACCCCCACCGTTAATAAGATATGGCTGAGGATCATTTGTTATTCTACCACCGACATGCCCCCTCCCCCCCCCCCCCCCCGATACAAAAAAACCTGGCTACGTTCCTGCAGCATCCTATATTGTATTTGTTGTTCCTGTGGTAATGCTAGCATTTCTCTCATATGACCAGAACCAAAAACAATAATAGTGTTTTCTATCTTATTTGTGGAATATTTAATGATGCCTTGATTCCATTACTTCAAATAGGCAAAACATCAATTGTCCAAAACTATTTTGCAGCGCCTTTGGAAGCAGCAAGTGATGTCATGGATGAATGTGGAAACATTTGGTTATTCTTGCATCCTTGTAACAATAGGTACAACATATCAGTAGACGATGCAACGTTGCATGGCTCTGGAGTACAATTATTCAGACGCCACTATCTTCATGTGTAGCACTCATTGTAACAATCACAAAATGTGTTGTGTGTTGACAAAATGTGCTGTGTGTTGACACAATGTACTGCGTGTTGACAAAATGTGCTGTGTGTTGACGCAATGTGCTGTGTGTTGACACAATGTACTGCGTGTTGACAAAATGTGCTGTGTGTTGACGCAATGTGCTGTGTGTTGACAAAATGTGCTGTGTGTTGACGCAATGTGCTGTGTGTTGACGCAATGTGCTGTGTGTTGACACAATGTACTGCGTGTTGACGCAATGTGCTGTGTGTTGACAAAATGTACTGCGTGTTGACACAATGTACTGCGTGTTGACGCAATGTGCTGTGTGTTGACAAAATGAGTTGTATGTTTACATAATGTACCAGAGTGCCGATTTGTATAAATATTGTTGGTCACCGAAGCGTGTGAAAACTTGATTTTTAGAGTAATTAGTAATTGGTCATACGAACGCGAAAAATGGAAGTCAGTTAACTTGGCTTTTTGTCGGTGTCAGCCTCGAGTTTTTGTTCACCTCTGCTGGGGGCGGCAGCGGTCAGAGACCCGCAGCGGTCAGAGACCCCACCCCTTCCTCACTGCGCGAGCTACCGCCACCTGCGCAGCGGTCAGATACTCCATCCCTTCCTCACTGCGCGGGCAGAGACCCCTTCCTCAGCGGTCAGAGACCCCATCCCTTCCTCACTGCGCGGTCAGAGACCCCATCCCTTCCTCACTGCGCGGTCAGAGACCCCATCCCTTCCTCACTGCGCGGTCAGAGACCCCTTCCTCAGCGGTCAGAGACCCCATCCCTTCCTCACTGCGCGAGCTGCCGCCACCTGCCGGCGGCGCACGCCCGGCCCGATAGAGTCACGTCCGCCAACTATCTCGTGTAGTGATGTGTAGTGATGCACTACACATGTGATGTGATCACGCCAACCATGTGTAGTGATGCGCTACTCATCATATAATTGATGACCACACAGCAAAAACATTTCGCCAAAATCGGATATTTTGGGCCCTGAGACAATTTCTAAGAGGGCATATTTTGGCGCCAACTTTATGTAGTGAGTTGGCACTTTTTAGCACCCCTGCTCAAGTGGCTCGATCTGACCATCTCGGCGGTACCGTCACAGAGAACCAGGTCACCAGATCACCAGGTGACCGATGGTGACCTGACGGCATCAGCCCGGTGACCAGGTGACCAATGGTGACCTGACGGCACCTGCCCAGTGACCAGGTCACCAGGTGACCAAAGGTGCCCTGATGGCACTAGTCCGGTGACCAGGTCACCAGGTGACTAATGGTGCTCTGACGGCACCAACTCGGTGATCCGTCATACCATGCTTTACGGCAGAGGCCGCAACAATGAAGAGAACAAAAATTACACTTTTGAATGCATACTATGAAAACGATACGCAGAAGCTTCTTACCTATTAAAGGAAATAGTTTACCTTTAAAGGGTGTGTGCCTACTGTTTTGGAATGTCAAAAATATTTTGCATATGGTAAGTAGCTATTGGTTTGGTTGTTGTATATGATGAAATTCAAATCTGGACATAGGAGTTAGTTGAATTTTCACTTATATTGTTTTTTTGCTTATTTTTTGTTTCGATATCTATAAAAGATCGTCACTATGGAGATGTTATGTAAAACGGCGCACACAAGACAATACAATTACGGTCACATCATGCAAGATAGAAAGACAAGTTTTGCACACCACGTTCTTGCCACTGTGAACTTTATTATGTGCAAGTTTCGTAGCTCTAAATTGATATCTTCTTCAAAAAATGGTCATCGGTCATCATCGAAACGGCCATCATGGAAAAACATGATGGCCGTCCAGTTTCTGTTCGGCTGCTGCTATCAGCGAGCACGAGCTGTTTTGTTGAATTGCTATTGGCCGGCGCTAACAATATGCTAGCAGTGTAATCGATAGTTGCAGTGCTTCTAGTAGCGGAAGCCCTCTGGAGTCTACCCGATAACTTTTTGCGCCCAGCAAGTTCCTGGAGTCTTTGGAATATCTCAGCAACTAGGGCGAATCTGGAGAAACGAAGTCATGGGTCAATTCAGAAAATTATGTTCTATAGACCAGTGTCAATAACCCCAAATAAGCGATGTGAGTAGGCAAACTCCCTTTAACGTGGGGGTTTTAACTGAGATAACAGATTTGTAGAGCAGGTCGAAAAACGGGTTGTGGTGAAAGAATTACCCCGCTACGCTAAGTAATTTCGACGCAGGTCTAGTGGGCCCCTTTTAGAAGAAGCTTCTGGCGCCCGAAACTTGTTTCGGGTCCTCACAACGGTTGTTTACGTTACAAGCAGCCTGTGTGCAATAACACAATAACGACGGACTTAAGGCATATACGGTATGGTATATATGGCATAACTAAATGGTATATATGCCTAAAGTCCGTCGTTATTGTGTGCAATAGTTTCCATATCGAAGCTACCATGTGCATTTCGTCATAATTGTCATGAAGTTTGTTTATAGCCATGAAGGAGAAAAGAGAAACACGCCCATTTTTCGACGGATATCTATATATCGTCCAAACAAATGCCATATTCTTCTTCGCAGCTTGAAATACCCCGTATAGCCAAATTTCAAGACAACTTTCAAGGTGACCTATTCCCTTTAATGGTCATCAGACCAGCTGTCCCTGGGAGCTTCGTATAGACAAATCTAGCTTACTATTTGAAGAACATCTGTCCGTCTGTCTGTGTATCTGTCCGTCACACCCCGAAATCAACAGTGCTGCCCACGCCAAGCTATAGCGCTGTGAAAAGTTCCGCCCAGCATAGGACTCGAACCCATAACCTATGCTAGATCGTAACGTCCTCACCAACTGAGGAAACCGGCGCTCTACCCGTCCAGTCTGTAGGAAGGCTGCCTCTCCCCTACCACTCGCGGCTTGGCTCGGCATGGGGGGAGCCTGTGCGACCCGCCCTCGGGCCACGTGCTGGCCTGGGCTCGGATGGCAGTGTCGCGCGTGAGGTGGCCGCGTGCGGGGAGAGGGCGTTCCGTCACTGGTAGGCTGGGTGTGAGGAAGCGTTGAATGGCGTTTACTGCTTATAGCCGTGCAATACTGCCACCCAGTTGATGACGGCGCTACGATTTTGAGACGAAAGAGTCCCAATGGTCACCCAACAGGTCACCCAAATAGCATTTAGGATGCTGATCGCCGACACTTCAATAAGCAAAATAAAACATGAAGTTGAACATTAACAGAGCACTCAATTTTTAAAGGATCGGTATTAACCGGCTTTTCAGTGTCTTCCGAAAAATGTAAATGGGCCAACGGGTCAACGGGTCACTGGGTTACCGTGCCAACGGGATAGAGGGTCAAGCTATCCTCGAAAATAGCAATCGTTTAACGGGTTATCGGGTGAACGGGTCAACTATCATCTATATAGTTTTTAGTATCATCTATATCATCTAGCCAATGTGTTTTTGTGTATTTCCCTTCACAGCATAAGTTCCAAAAGTGATTGGTTTTCAGCCGCCACCGTGCCACAAGCGTCCTACGAATTGGTGGCGCACGGTGCTGTTTGCCGATATATTGAGCGCGGGCGCAGGTTGATTACTGCAGCGTGTGGTTTATGTGCAGTCTGCGAATAACCGCTCCTCGCTCCTGTCTGGCTTCCCTGTACCCGCTCCTTATTAACCGCTCCTCGCTCCTGTCTGGCTTCCCTGTACCCGCTCCTCAGTCTGCGAATAACCGCTCCTCGCTCCTGTCTGGCTTCCCTGTACCCGCTCCTTATTAACCGCTCCTCGCTCCTGTCTGGCTTCCCTGTACCCGCTCCTCAGTCTGTGAATAACCGCTCCTCGCTCCTGTCTGGCTTCCCTGTACCCGCCCCTTATTAACCGCTCCTCGCTCCTGTCTGGCTTCCCTGTACCCGCTCCTCAGTCTGCGAATAACCGCTCCTCGCTCCTGTCTGGCTTCCCTGTACCCGCTCCTTATTAACCGCTCCTCGCTCCTGTCTGGCTTCCCTGTACCCGCTCCTCAGTCTGCGAATAACCGCTCCTCGCTCCTGTCTGGCTTCCCTGTACCCGCTCCTTATTAACCGCTCCTCGCTCCTGTCTGGCTTCCCTGTACCCGCTCCTCAGTCTGCGAATAACCGCTCCTCGCTCCGCTCCTCCGCTCCTGTTCCCTGTACCCGCTCCTTATTAAAGCCCTGTACCCGCTCCCCGCTCGTAATTTGTGGCATGAGAATCTGGGAACGACGCGACGCCCACGACGCGCACCGCCACGCGAATCGATCTGATTGAAAACATCGACCGTTTCAGACGCATTCTTTGGTACTATGTATGAAGCCAGCGAGCCATTCGCTGGTAAATATAACCGCTACATGTGCATTGGCACCACCAAAAAAGGACACCAGATACGTATGGAGTACTCATACGTTCAGCCTCGCTGATCACTTAACCCGCGCCCCGCTGGGGTCTCCAGCCGATCGCGCCCCGCTGGGGGGGGGGGGGAGGAGGGGGAGATTCTGCCCCCTTGTTATCTTCCGAACCAATAACGGCAGCGAGACGCGCAAGGCGGTAATCGAGAGCTATCAATGAGACGCATCTGAAGCATACGCGAAAGTTTCAAAATAAGGTCACATGTCAGGTCACGGTCAGGTTAAATGTCAAAATTGTGGTATGTGTTTTTGGGCCATGCTTTCCATCCAAAGCCTTAGATTACGACTATTATCGCACAAAGTGCTCTCGAATGTATAATGCATCTCCCGCAAAAGTTAAATTAATGCATCTCCCGCAAAAGTGAAATTGTAAGCAAAGGTCAAGGTCAGGTCACATAAGGTCACAGGTCTACGAAAGCATGCGACACATGTTGTATGGGTTATTTTACACTTATAATTCGATAGTTGCACCATTTTACAACCTGACCCCATATAATGGCCCTCAGGTCAAGGTCAGATCACAATAAGGACAACATTTCAAATTGATTAATCTAAATAAAGAAGGCATGTTTCTAGACCAGCTTTGTCTCAGTAACACAGTGGTGGCATTTATTTGTCTGTATCTGGTCATCAAAGGCAAACACAAAGTATTTTTAAAAATGATGTCATGAGTTACATATACTTACGGAGCCAGAAGTCAGTCAAAAATAAAGATATTGCTTTGAAATTTGGTTTGGGTATCGTCCATACTTGGGTTTCTAATTTATCTTCCGGTTTGTTTAATATCTTCTTTTTTTAATGATTATGTGGAAATTCTTCCGAAGAAATCAGTTTTGTGAATTTTTGGGGGTCAAAGACCAAAAATTCCGAAAATCCGAGATGGCCATTTGGAAGAGAATGTCATTTCCTTTCTTTGGACGTTTCTTTTGCAATTTGCATCATAACTAGATTTTCTACGATTTGTCAAACATTTATCGTTTTTCCACCAAAAATGGCATGAAATGACGTCATTAAAACGTAATTATCTCCTAAAGCACTACATCAATTTCACTTAAATGTAGTAGGAAGACGTGGAATGGATGTAGCATAAGGAACTACAAGTTTCACGTCGATATATATCAAAGTTTTCAATTTATTGAGACAATGCAGGAGGGGGGGGGGGCAGATTTGCCCCTCCACAGCGGGGCGCGGGTTAAGCAACATAAACGTCACTCTTTTTTTAAAGCATTCGAAAGCGATCTATAATTTGAGCAAGCGATCCATAATTTGAAGCATGTAACCGGGGACGTATGTATGTACCACATGTCCACCAGCCCCGGCACATGTCCCACTATATGTAGTCCAGCCTGGAACCGAGGACGTATGTATGTACCACATGTCCACCAGCCCCGGCACATGTGTAGTACTATGAAGTCCAGCAGATAGTTAGCATCCAATGCATATATACAACCCATTTCTCCGTTTGGGCTCCCGATAATCGTGCACGAAGGTATATAGCAAGGCTTTCATTAATTTTATGTTATTTATTAGTTTGAAAACAACACAGCCAGATGAAAATAAATGACAAGACGACCGACGCCTTGTGAAATTTGAATCCACGGATTTGACTTACTTGATTTGGCTGGCTTATTCTTGTTTTGACGGCAGCCCTTCGGGTCACGTTAAAGTCACTGCAGCCCTTCGGGTCACGTTAAAGGCACGGCAGCCCTTCGGGTCACGTTAAAGTCACGGCAGCCCTTCGGGTCACGTTAAAGGCAGTGTGTCTACTGTTTTATAATGTCCAAACATATGAAGCTATTGGTTCGATTGTTGGATACGATAAAATAGCTGGAAGAAAACAACTGGAACCCGGTTATCTCCGGTTATCTCCGGCGTTCCAGAAGCATCACTTTTGGCTCCCCTCCTCTTTTCGATGTTTAAACGATCTACCGTGCCAAATGGAATCCGGCCGCCTTCTGTATGCCGATGTAAAAACAAATCCGTAAAATCACCTCTCCAGCTGACGGACTGTTACTGCGGAGGGATCTTGGCCATCTGGCAGCGTGGTCTGTCAGGAGGGGACTGGCTCTCAACCCTGCAAAATGCAAATGGTTTACGATGACTCTCAGGCGTGCACCCGTCCAGACCAAGTATTGTATCGCTGCTACCAAGTTGGAACATGTGAGTAAGATCAGGGACCTCGGTGTAACGCTGGACACCAAATTAACTTTTGCACCACACGTATCGGATACTGTCAGCAGGGCCAACCGGGCACTCGGCCTCCTTATCCGCTCTTTCCAAGTCGGTACCAGCAAGTCAAAATTCAACCAAAGCGCAGTACTGGCTGCGTACTTCGCGAATGTGCGATCGATTTTAGAATATTGCAGCGTGGTCTGGGCGGGGGTGGCCAACTCCCACAAGGTGCGGGTCGATCGAGTGCAGCACAAGTTCCTCATTTGGCCGCTAGCTCACACTGCCTCCGGACAAACGAATTTTCTTTCTTATGGTAGCCGTCTGCTCCATTTTAAAAATCCATCTTAAGCACAACGCAGAGTGCAGCATGACATGCTCTTCCTGAGGAACGATTCTGCGGGGGAGAATGGACTCTCCAGGTTCTTGCCTTCAACTCTTTTCCCCTGCACGTGCCGATTCGGATCTGACCCGCACCTTCACTCTGTTCGCCGTTGGGCGCCCATGTGACCTTCGTTGTCGGAGCGCCCCTAAACCCAATCATCATCATCACTCTGTTCGCCGTGCCTCGAGCTCGAGTCAGGACTGTCGGAATCCGGGATGTTCTGCAGGATCCCTAAAGCCATGAATGTTTTCTTGGCCAGCCATTTGAACGCAGGACATCTTTACGCAGACCAGGCAGACTATCATCATGACAGTTTTGGAGTTTGTATAGCTCAAGTGATCAGGTACGTTTTTAACCTGATAGTCATCATCACTTCGTCCATGATGTCATTCATCTTCTACTTTTATGACTACTTTAGGCTGTGATATATGTGTTGTGCTTCATGCATTTTATCTCTTTTGACTTCGCCATGTCATTGGAGTGTGACTCTGTTGGCGATGGAAGAAAATACACAAATAAACAAAATCAGAAGATTCACATCTGGAAATTCAAACACATCTTTGGTTGAATGTTCACTTATATTCTGTTTTGCTTCGATATCGATACCTACGATCGCCACTGGGGCATTCCACCGTACCAAACACCAGTGCCTGCACTTTTGATTTTGATCAAAATAGGTGGTATAGGGTAATCTTATGCGTAGAAAACGACTACCACAATCCTAAACTCTCAGTCAAGTGTTTTCAAGGTATCGCCATCAGGCATTTTGAAAGTTCACTGATTAAGGCTTACTTTGATGAGCTCGTACACTAACTCGTACACTAACGTTACACTAGCAGTAACTCTACACTTATGATTGCAGGTGCCAAATACTGTATATCTTCTTGTATTTGTTTTTAGCACTGTTTTGAGAAAAAATTGAAGACATTGCAATTAACAATAATAAATAACCCTATTCTCATAATGCCGAAACATATTTTAAGAAGATCAAAGTCAAATTAGTCAAATTAAAGTCTAAATTAATTTGACTTTTGTTCTTTTTTTAAATATTTTTCGCATATTGACAATAAGGGTATTTATTATTATTATTGGAACTGTATATGATTAAAATGACAAAGATATGATAAATATTTTGGCTATCTCATTTTTGCAAAATGTTGATTTTGTGACGTCATGATTTTGTGATCTATTTTGGGTCTTTTTGGTTACCCCTACGCGATTGAAAGTCGAAAATATTTTTGACGTCAAAAACATCCTTGATCATTTAAGCTTTCAGTAAAAAAATGCATGTGGTTCTTTTA
The DNA here is from genome assembly GCA_036785665.1 of Chirona hameri. Classification (NCBI taxonomy): domain Eukaryota; kingdom Metazoa; phylum Arthropoda; class Thecostraca; order Balanomorpha; family Balanidae; genus Chirona; species Chirona hameri. The sequence goes on from JAXIVJ010015779.1 coordinate 29,264, forward strand.
TACATATTTTATTGATTATTTCAAAGATTATAATTGCAGGATAATTTGGATCAGATTCTGCTCCCCTTCCCTGAATATACATCCTAGCGAACTCAGGGATAGTCGCAAACGATCTGCTTGGTTTTTAACTAATTATTTGTTACTATTCAAAGTGGCAAAATATTCCCAGGGGCGTAGGAAGGAGACTGAAAAAGGTGGTGACAATTTGCTAAGTGAACGTGTGTAAAGGTTTTACCCTATAACTTGGATGCTTACAAGACAATGCCTAAAACTGTCTCAAGATCCTTGTTTTCGAGATCTTCTGAGCCCAAATAGTTTCCATTTCTTGTCAAAAAACAAACTCCAACGAAATTTTAACTTTATTTGCAAGTTTTCTTCTTCAAATTTAGGAGTGCATTGTCACCCTGCACACTGCCACAATATTGTGGCATGCCACACTATTGTGGCGTGCTGTTTGGGCATATTTTTGATTACAATTTCTAGGGGACATTCCAAAGTTGATCTGGATGAATTGAGTTAGACATAATTCAATTTGTTTTTCAGCATTAACAATATCAAATAATAACTAAAAAAAATATATTAATACAACTTTAAATAATAAATTATGTTTGCAAACTATTTTTCGAATTTTTTAATTTTTGCTTCTGAAATACAGTGGTGCTTATTTTAGTCTGTATCTAGTCAATACAAGCACATAAAACGCAATTTCACAAATATGACGTCATGAGTTACCCATACTTTAGATGTCATTAAGTCAGTCATAAATGAGAGATATCAGTTTTACATTTGGTATGTTAGATACCTATGTATGTTTCTCTGACATACTTCCGGTTTTTTGAATATTTTAGAAAATTTGATTGTGATAGTTTGCCCCCATAAAAAAGCATTTGAGTTTTTGGAGGTAAAAGCCGTTGCAATTTTCTATCTTTTGGCGTTTTTCGATTGCATTTTGCTTCAATTGTGGCATTTGTACGGCCTGGCAAAGTTTAGCTGATTTTGGTGTAAAACTCGTGTGTAGTGACATCATTAAATTCGTTATAACTCAAAAACATTTCGACGAAAATTCTTCATGTTCCCACACAAGACGTAAAAATGATATATATATATATATATATATATATATATATATATATATATATATATATATATATATATATATATATATATATATATATATATATATATATATATATATATATATATATATATATATATATATATATATATATATATATATATATATATATATATATATATATATATATATATATATATATATATATATATATATATATATATATATATATATATATATATATATATATATATATATATATATATATATATATATATATATAT